>PVJI01002064.1:0-156184 GCA_004026765.1 Micronycteris hirsuta
GAGCTAAACCTTCAAGGACTTGGGCCATGACTTCTCTTCTTCTTCCTTGTTGAGAAAAATACTGAAAGTGCAAGTGATTCCATACAGTCCTTATCTTAGGAGAAAATGATCAATTAACAAGCAGTGTCTTCAAATGGAATAGACTCTTATATATGTGACAGTTTATCAATCCAGTGAAAAAAACTTGAATATTTTTAGGTTTACTTGAAATACAAACAAAGGGGAAAATATAATACATTAAAACAGCATTTTTGTGACTTAACCACTGGGATGGGACCGGTGATCTGTTTTGTAAGTTTGAATAGAGACAGCTCTAACTCTGAAGTGGTGGCAGAGCCAACGAGCCTTCCTAAGGCAAGCACGGAGTCAGCTGTAGTGTTTGTAGGTAGAACAACTAACCAATTTCCCATGTGTGTGGAAGAGCTGTTGCTGGCCCCTCCTGATCCATTCCTCTCCCCCTTTGTTTATCCTGCTGTGAACTTCAGGAGGCACAGCCATATTGGTTGCTTCTTCAATCTCCTTCACTGATTGGCTTCTGACTGACTTTGGCCAGTGGGGGGACCTGGGATGGGAGAAAAGTAAGGTTGGAGCCTTTATTCCCCTGGCTGCCTCCCTGAGGGATCTAGAGCTCTTTTCAAGTGGCCCTCTTCACCTGGATCTTTCTCTTGGGCTTTGGTAACTGCTGTCTCCTCTGGTTCTTTAGGTTGAGGTTGGGGATAACTTTGCTGTTGCTAGGCCTAGGTTACTGCACTCTTTCCTGTGGCTTCCCCAGACCCACACGACCTTTGTACATAATACCTTTATTGAACTCTCCTCATATCCCGAAATTTCAGTGTGCTATCTGTGTGTGCCAGGACCTTGGGCTGCTTCTGTCGTTTCCTGCTGGTGCCACTTAGAGGATGGGAGTCCCCCAGGGAGATTCAGGCTAAGGCTGATTCTGGTTTCTGCTAAATATGGCCAAATATAAGTTGGCCAAGGTGTTGCCAGAGTTGACTCTTATTTTTATGTAGGTGATAATCTTGGAGCTATTTTTTCAGAATTATAGAGTCAAAATTTTTTTTGTTTGCCTTTTTCAGTCCATGGTATTTTAGAACTTTTAGGATTATACTATAGAGTCAGAATGGGGTACTGGATAGCATGTGGGTTTTGGAATCAGGGAAATGATAGGTTTGAATTTCACCTCCCCCACTTCCCAGCTGCATGGCTCTAGACACATTATATGACTGTTATGTTTTTCATCTGTAAAAATGTGAGAATAATACTTGGTTCCTAGGACATATGTGTTTAATCAGTTGGGTAAATACCTAGGTGTGTGAACTCCAGAGTAGCTGTACCATTTTGTATACACACCAGCAATAAATGAGTATTCCTATTGCTTTACATCCTCATTAGCACTTGGTATTACCAATTCTTTTTATTCATAGAAATACCTAAATTCAAACACATGCATTTCCTATTTTTAATTATTCTATACCTTCTGGCCATGGTTAAAACTACCTAGGTTCACGTGGTCTTTCTTAGATCTGTGTCCTTGTGCTGAAGGTTTGACCATGTTACCTATCAATGATAGCTAATTTCCTTTCAGATGTCAAAAGTGCCTAACTTACCTTTTAAATGTCTGTAAAAACTAGTTTGGATACTTGACTAAGCCAGTGTTCATTAGAAACAGTAGTTTCGTATAGTCATCGATTCATCAAATATTTATTGCATACCTACTGTGTGTTGGGACTTGGGGAGAGAGCAGTGAAAAAAAATGAGAAGATTCTTGTAGTTATGGAGATTCCATTTGTGGAGGAGAGGGAGAGCAATTTTTATACAAATATATAATATAATGTAATATGTAATGCAACTCAATACAACATAAGTCAGTGATAAATGTCATGATGAAAACAGAGTCTAGGGATTTGGAGAACACCGACGTTTTGAGGGGAGAGGGGGTTGTCAGGGAAAGGCTCACTCAGAAGATGACTGTGAGCGGGTATCAGGAAGTATTGAGGGAATGAGTTAGATGAATTCCAGAGCATTGAGGATCCCAGGCAGAGGGAAGTGTAGGAGCAGAAGCCCTGAAGGGGCAAGGTGCTTGCTGTGTTTGAGGGGCAATGAGAAATCTAGTGTGGCTGGAGCTGAGGAAGCAACTGTGGGAGGACATGAAGTTGGAGAAGGCTGAGCTGGGTCTTGTTGGTTTCTATAGATCAGTGTCTTTTAAACTTTAATGTGCCTTGGCATCACCTGGGATTCTTGTTGAAATGCAGATTCTGATTCAGTAGGTCTGGGGCGGGACCTGAGATTATTTGTTTCTAATAAGAACCTGGGTGGAGAATGGCCATCATAAAAAAAAATCAACAAACAAGTGTTGGAGAGGATGTTGAGAAAAGGGAAACCTACTGCACTGTTGGTGGAAATGCAGACTGGTACAGCCACTGTGGAAAACAGTATGGAATTTCCTCAGAAAAATAAAAATGGAACTGCCTTTTGACCTGGCAATTCCACTGCTGGGATTATACCTTAAGAACTCTGAAACACGAATTCAAAAGAACCTATATATCCCAATTTCATAGCAGCACAATTTATAATAGCCAAGTGCTGGAAGCAACCTAAGTGCACATCAATAAATGAGTGGATCAAAAAAAACTATGGTACATTTACACAATGGAATACTATGCAGCAGAAAGAAAGAAGGAGCTCCTAGCCTTCGTGACAGCATGGATAGAACTGGAAAGCATTATGCTAAGTGAAATAAGCCAGCCTGTGAAAGACAAATAGTATATGATCTCACCTATAAGTGGAACCTAATCAACAAAACAAACAAGCAAGGAAAATACAACCAGAGACATTGAAATTAAGAACAAACTGACAGTGACCAGAGGGGAGGTGGGAGGGGATAATGGGGGGAAAACAGGGAAGGGTTTTCAGGAACATGTATAAAGGACACATGGACAAAACCAAGGGGGGGGTGGGATCAGGGGTGGGAGGTGGTGATGGCTGGGGTGGGGGAGGATGGGGGGTAAAATGGAGACAACTGTACTTGAACAACAATAAAATGAGTTTAAAAAAAAAGAGCCTGGATGGTATCATTGCTGATCTATGGACCACACAAAGAATAGCAAAGTTGGAGATTCCGGTCACAGTTTTATTTGATTTACAATTTTTTGTCTCCTTTTCCTGTTGTGTGTGGAGAAATGTCTGAGTCAGTGAGGGACAAAGGCGTGAGACCAGCTAGGAGGCTACTGCCGCAGTGTGATGAAAGATTCCGGTGCTTGGTCTTGGGTGGCGGCGGCGGCAGTAATGAGGAAAATGCCAGCCAGCACGGATGTGTGGTTCGTGCACTGCCTGAGGTACTAGAAGACTAGGGAGGTTAGGATGGCAGTACAGCCACATCCCACATGCTAAGCCCTTTTGTGACTCACCAGCTGCAAGGGAGACACCCTTTTTGCCAGTCCTTCTAGAGGATAGCAGGTAGCTTTTGTAACACAAAGGCAGGGTGTGTGCTACCTGTGCTTGGATTTCGTTCAGAAGACTCTGGGTAGTTAATACTCAGAGAAGAGTGTGACAAGAGCCTTTGTCTTTTAGTTTTCACTTGTACTGTCATGTGCTGCTGCCCGAGTTCATGGCCCATGAAAGCTTCTCCTGGAAAGCGGAGCAGCCACGGAGGAGCTATGCTGAACTCTGAATTTTCCAGAGAGTAGTCTTTCAAAGAAATTGCTCCTGTCATAGAAGAAGCAATACAGACCAAGTCATTTGTTTCAGGCTTCTCTCTGTGAGCACATAGGAGTGAAATGTCTTTAAAAACGTCTCCATGACTGTGAAGGCGGCCACTAAGTATAAAAAGAGAGAGCCAGACACCTATGCCAGTTTCCAAGCTGTGTCTGATACTTAATCTCCTGGTCCCTACTGCAAAAGTGGTTGGTAGATATGTCTTGTCCAAAAATGAAACCATAAAAAGATGCATCACGTGTTCTGTTGCTGCTGAAATGGTGCGGTTTCTCGGAGAATGTCTTAATCAAGCTTGTTGTGGGATGGTGCTTACGTTGGGCTCCTTCACGAAAGGCAGCTTTGCCCTAATGGGTTTGCTGGCAGTGTGGTGGGCCCTGCCGTGGGTGTTTCACAGCTGTGGCCTTTGCCACTGTGTACTCTAATTGGTTTGTATGCCCTTTCACTAACTTAGATCAGCGTGGCCTGATCCTTCAGACATGTTCCTGCAGATCATGCATTGGTACTGTGCCAAACCTGTTTGAAAGATAGAGAAATAAAGTGTGACAGTATTGTTGTAATCCTTGGGTTGGCAATGGTCATGGCATGGATTGAGTTTCTTCGTGGGGGTATCAGGCTTGACTTGTCCCCTTCCTTGAACATGAGGTCATAGAAACCATGGCAACAGAAGTTGGAGAGGCAGCATGTCCTGAGGAGTCTCATTTTCTCTTCAGGTCTCCCGTGTTGAGCTGAATCATACCTATCAACCTCTTTCTAAAACATTGGGTGCTGGTAAATGTGGCAGGTGAGTCTGTCAACAAAATTTATCCATAATTTATCTTATGTTCATTTGGATAGGAGTTGGAACTAGATTCTCTGCTGCAAAACACAGTCTTGGAGGAATTTATGCTCGAGAGCAGAAGACCCAAAACCCTGTGCCTACTAGGATCAGACATGCAACAATAATGAGTTCAGAGGCCTGTGAGAACCTAGAGAGCACACAGCCTTCAAAGGAGGACAGCCCCTGCTGAGCACATGTGGCGGTCACCATGTATAAGTGCAATCCCTGCGTTGCCATGTGGAGACATTTCAACAGAAGCCAGAAGTTACAAATCTCCCAGTTTTTAAATGACAGAAATGAGCTCAAATAGATTCTACAGATTATTCAGACCAATTGCTTTAGACCAAGGAAACCATGTATACAGGCTAGATTCAGCCATGGGAATGCTATTCTTTTTAAAAATATATATATTTTATTGATTATGCTATTAGAGTTGTGCCATTTTTTCTCCCCTTTATTCCTCTCTGCCCCACACACCCCCTCCCACCATCATTGCCTCACCTTAATTCATGTCCATGGCTCATACATAGAAGTTCTTTGGCTTCTTCATTTCCCAAACTATTCTTAACCTCCCGCTCTCTATTTTGTACCTGCAATTCATGCTTCTTATTCCCTGTACCTTTTCGTCTTTCTTCCCCCTCCCCACTGATAACTCTCCATGTGATTTCTATTTTTTGTGAATCTGTTCCTATTCTAGTTGTTTGCTTAGTTTGTTTTTGTTTTTTTAGGTTCAGTTGTTGATAGTTGTAAGTTTGTTGTCATTTTACTGTTCATATTTTTTATCTTCTTCTTTTTCTTAGTTAAGTCCCTTTAACGTTTCATATAATAAGGGCTTGGTGATGATGAACTCCTTGAACTTGACCTTATCTGGGAAGCACTTTATCTGCCCTTCCATTCTAATTGATAGCTTTGCTGGGTAGAGTAATCTTGGAAGGAGGTCCTTTCCTTTCATGACTTTGAATACTTCTTTCTAGCCCCTTCTTGCCTGTAAGGTTTCTTTTGAGAAATCAGCTGACAGTCTTATGGGCACTCCTTTGTAGGTAACTCTCTCCTTTTCTCTTGTTGCTTTTAAGATTCTTTCCTTATCTTTCATCTTGGGTAATGTAATTATGATGTGCCTTGGTGTGTGCTTCCTTGGGTCTAACTTCTTTGGGACTCTCTGAGCTTCCTGGACTTCCTGGAAGTATATTTTCCTTTGCCAGATTGGGGAAGTTCTCCTTCATTACTTTTTCAAATAAGTTTTCAATGTCTTGCTCTTCCTCTTCTCCTTCTGGCACCAGTATAATTTTGATGTTGGAATGTTTAAAGTTGTCCCAGAGTTTCCTAAGCCTCTCCTCATTTTTTTTTTTGAATTCTTGTTTCTTCATTCTGTTCTGGTTGAATGTTTATTTCTTCCTTCTGCTCCAAACCGTCGATGTGAATCCTTGTTTTTTTCCCATCACTGTTGGTTCCCTGTACATTTTCCTTTATTTCACTTTTCATAGCCTTCACTTTTTCCTCTATTTTGCGACCATATTCAACCAATTCTGTGAGCATCCTGATTACCAGTGTTTTGACCTGTGCATCTGATAGGTTGGCTATCTCTTCATTGCTTAGTTGTACTTCTTCTGGAGCTTCGATCTATTCTTTCATTTGGGCCATATATATATTTTTTGTCTTGGCTCCTATGGGAATGCTATTCTTAAGCTCAACCTACTTGTATGAATATCATGTCTTTTTTAAACTAAAGTGTTTTTAACAATAATGCTAAGGTTATGAGCTGAAAAAGAGTCATGGAAAAGAAATTTTCACAAAAAATAATCATACTTGTAAGTGGTGGAATTTATTAATGTACGTAAGCTAAAGAAGTAACCCATTGGTAATTACTGAGCGTTCTGTAATCTGGATAATAAATTATCCCAAGAAGTCAGAGGGCAAATCCCCAAGATAAGAAAGATGTAAGTCCTCACCCTTATTCCTCCACAATCTCATTTGGCAATTGTTTGTCTACCATGTACTGTGCATTTATTCTAAGGCCTGAGGATGTACAAATGGGAAAAGTACTACTCCCTAGCTCTGCCTAGTAAGTTTGTAAGATGAAATCTGAAATCTTAAGCAAAAGAAGATAAATGTGTAGTCCTGACCATGTCAGGGATGTCCAGTAGCAGGGAGCACGGTGGAGGAGGAAATCAGGGTTCCCCTCTGTGCTGAGCCAAGGCTTCACTTTGCAGTCTAGAGTTTGCTTTCTACTCCTATCTAAACTAACGTAAAATGAATTATTAAGGGCTATGTGATGGAAATTACTTCATTAGAGCAATATTTTTTTAACATTTTAGCACCATGAATCGTGTATAAGCGATTAATTCATTCTCAAAATATAGCTTTGTTTAAAAATATCAATGATTTGAAATGTCATTCTAAAGCCCTTTAAAAGTTGCTGGAGCACATTTTGAGCACAGTTTGAGCAAAATCAGCCTAGAAATGGTGATTTTTCTTTCTTGTTTATTTGGACAATACCTTACCATGTTACTTGCATAATGTTGGTAATTAAAAATTTTAATGGCATATCAGTGAATTATCTGAAAAGAATATAAATTCATAGCACTGAGTTGACCTGAAGCTTAGTACTTGATAATAATATATTGTTTGGTTCTTTGTCATATAAAAAGCACATTTTTTGTGCTGTAGCTTACATGATTCTGATAAGATGTTGATGAAAGAACTGTAAACTAAAATTCAGAAGTTGAGCTGTAAACTAAAATTCAGAAGTTGAGCATGATGATAATGATATTAATAATAATAATAATGGCTACTGTTTATTAAGAAGTTTTCATGTGACAGGCATAGTGCCACATACATACAATATCCTATTTATTAATCAGAACAAATGAAAGAAGTAGGCATCGATATCTTCATTTCTAGATGAAGACAGTGAAGCTTAGAAACCTTAAGCAATTTGCTGTACGTCACACACAAAAAGGCAGTAGAGTGTATTCAGGCTTGGGCCTGTTTAACTTTAATGTCTCCGCCATGCACTCTCTAAGTTATACTATTAATAAATAACAGCATTGGTATTCACCTTGAATCTTCTAAGTTAGAATACCATTGTTTTTTGGGCCATGCTAAGTTTTGCTCTGAAAGTATATTATTTTTGAAAGCTCACACAGGCAGTCTGTATTGGATGGATATGAACCTGCTCACATACATCTGATGCAAATGAGCAACAGCAGTTGGTAAGTGAAATTCCCCAACTATTTTTAAATTGGTTGGTTTTCAAGATAAAATAATACTATGATTGGATAAAAATGTGTCTTGTGTACCACATTTTTTTCTGTTTAATTACTTTTCCTCTCTTTAATTAATACCCTTTCTGAAGCCTCATACTTACTTATTTTTGATGAATATGCAATGATTTTTTTCCCAGTATGCCGACATTGGGTTTGAAGGAAAATATTGACCTATGTGTCAAATGATTTTCCTTTTTTATTATTGTTCTTAATTAAAGCCACTTAACCTGCCCTCAGACCTGCTGTGGTTCACTGGAG
This sequence comes from Micronycteris hirsuta, assembly GCA_004026765.1. Lineage (NCBI taxonomy): Eukaryota > Metazoa > Chordata > Mammalia > Chiroptera > Phyllostomidae > Micronycteris > Micronycteris hirsuta. Next base: position 8,056 of record PVJI01002064.1, read on the forward strand.
ACTGCTGTGCATTCAAACCCTTGCATCAGCCCCACAGTGTGACTACAAAGCTCACATTGGTTGAAAAATTAATGATGGATGCCTCTCATTTCCCAAGAGAAGGAAAAATAAATCGACTGCTTTTTGAGATGACTTAAACACACAGACAGAATTGACAAACGGCTTGACTGTATTTATACTGGTATTAGTTTGGAGACAGTTGAAGGTTTTTAAATCCTGCTTTCAAGTTCGCACTCACACAACTTGGAACGTGAACTACAAAATTAAGAATAATATTTATGAAAATGCCATGATTTAACTTAAGTGCTATTCTGTCATTTTTTAGCAAGCTTCACAGAATCATATTTTTGTTGTTTCCAGAGATGTCGAGTGAAAGGATGGCTGTATTCTTCACAGTGAGATTGCTTGTTATGTTACATAACGAGTATGATGAGCTTATTTCTATGCTTCTGACTCTACCAAATTTCTGTTTTGGATTTTATTAATTTTTACATTGATCTCCTTAGTTTGCAGAGGACTTCTGTCCTTTGATTATCAGAAAATTTGTGGGTCAAGTGATCCCCATTTTACATAAAAAGATCTGTGACTCAACAAAGTAACAGAGCTGCTAGCTTTCTGAGCTGGATATGTGGCCGTGGGGACTGGTGACCTCAGGTTTTCTCACTTGGGCGGTTGCAAGCCCTTGAAATTTTCAGTGTCTCCCAGCATTCTTCTGCATATTCTCTCCAGAACTGCCAGTCAGGAACTTGGACTTCTATTTTTCTTTGATCTTTGAACTGAATTAGAATTTCCTTAGAGTAATTATTGAATAACAATTACCTGAACCGCATACATTAACTTACTACTGGATGAAGATGCCTAAGTTCCCAAATAAAACGAAAACAGGCCTTTAATGGGAAGAAGTGGAAATGTTAAAGCTCTATTGTTAATGTACACTTACTTAGTATCAGAGTGGCCTTGCTGGTAATTATGTATGTGTAATTAAATGACACCGATTGTACAATAGTTCTTCTTATAAGTCTTTTCCAAAAAATGTGTTTTTGGATAAAATACATGTTATTTTTGCCCTGATAAATAATATTTTGTGTATGCAAAGAAACCTTCAGGAAAAGTTATTATGGACACGTGCACTCAGACTTCCATCAGTTATATGAGCCGTAAGGTTGCTGACCTGGGCAATCTGGAGCCTGGGTGGCAGACTGCAGCCTGTGCACCAGATCTGGCCTTCCATCTTGATATGTGTGGTTCTTGAGTTAAGGAAGTATTTTTGTGGTTGAAAATAAATCAAAAGAAGAATAATACTTCATGATATGTGAAATTATGTAGTATTCAAATTTCAGTGTCTACAAATACAGTTTTATGGAGACACAGCCATACTCAGCTCATTTATCTGTGCAGGTCCCGTGGCTGCTTCTACAAAGACAGGTTGTGTTGTGGGGACAGACTGTGTGGCCTACAAACTCAAAAACGTTCACTATTTTGCACTTTACAGAAAAAGTTTGTCAACTCTTGATCTAAAGGAAAGTGTATCTGTATTGCTTTAAGTACATACTTTATTTCATAAAAAAAGGTATTGCCTCTTGGATTTTGGAATGAAGAAACATAGTATTCATTGATCTACAGCAATAATGGACTTAAGTCAGCCTGTGAAGCAGAAGGATGTTAAATTTTGGCCTGTTACAAAAGGTCCCCCTTCCAGCTCCACATGAGTCTTGGTGCTGTAAGGGACACTAATTTGGATCAAGACATTATTTCTCCTGATAAACTGTGTTAAACTATATCCATGTCACCTATCGGCATTGATTCCATTGGGGTTGTCCATTGGAATCAATAGCAATGATGACACGTATTGAGATAGTTTATTAGATGTTTATTTTTCTTTGATCAAAGTATTTATTTTAAGATATATTAGAAAAATAATTACAACATCAAACTCTTGACTTCAGAGATTAAAGTACTTACATACATTGTGAGCTGGCATAAAGAAAAAATAGACTAACAGATAATATGTAAATTTGGTAAGTACTGGGAGCTTAGTAAGCAAATGTCCAAAGTTTGGAAAACTGTACTTAAAAAAAAACAGATTAGATTATGAGTATAGTTGGAAGATACTGGGCATGCCAGAAACACACAGAAATAAATTTCAGGTGAAGAAATGAGAGGAGGGAATGCTCAGCTGAAGGTGAGGCTTGTCTTCTAGTGAGGAGCGAGGGGCAGGAGAGGAGGTCAGAATTTGGTCGGGATTCCCTGGAACACTAAGAAGGCATTTCTCCGCACCATGCTCTTTAGAGTCCATTCAGGTGCTGAGTGAAGAGGTTCCTAACATTATTTCATTATATCTGATTCTGTCTTATGGGATTTGGGGATTGAAAAGCTTGAAAGATATCTTTTGTTAATGTTGTGGATACATCTTTTGGAATGGAGACTATTTGGGGAGACCATTTGGGTATCTTGCTTAAATAATTTATTGTTTAAGGCTATTTTATGTGGTTAAAAAAAGGATTTTAATAGCTGCATAGGGTTCTATTGCATGAATGAAACAGTTTAATCAATTCTTCAGGTTTTAGATTTTTTGTTTTGTTTCACTATTATACATAATAATGAGAAAACCTTCATCTTTAGTTACATTTTTTTTATTGTTGACACTATTAGAGATGTCCCTCACTTCCCCTTCCTTTGCCCACCTCACCAACCCACTCCCCAGCCTTCACCATACTACTGCCTGTGTTCATGGGCTATATGTATATGTTCTTCGGCTAATCTCTTCACCTTCTTTTTTCCAGTCCTCTCCCTCGCCCCCACCTACTCTCCTCATGAGATCTGTTAGCTTGTTTCATATATCCATGCCTCTGGTTCTATATTGTTTGTCAGTTTACTTTATTCATTAGATTCCACATATAAGTAAGATCATATAGTATTTGTCTTTTTCTGACTGGTTTATTTTGCTTAACATAACTTCCAGGTCCATCCATGCTGTCGCAAAGGGTAAGAAGAGTTCCTTCTTTTTTTTTTTTAACAGCTGCATAGTATTCCATTGTGTAAATGTACCATAGCTTCCACTCGTCTACAGATAAGACACTTAGGCTGATTCCAGATCTTGTCTATTGTAAATAATGCTGCTATGAACATAGGGGTGCATATATTCTTTCTGATAGGTGTTTTGGGATTCTTGGGGCATATTCCCAGAAGTGGGATGCTGAGTCAAAGGGCAGTTCTGTTTTTAATTTTATGAGAAAACTTCATACTGTTTTCCACAGTGGCTACCCCATTTTGCATTCTTACCAACAATGCACTAGTGTTCCCTTTTCTTTACATCTTCATCAGCACTTGTTGCTTGTTGATTTTGAGGTATAGTGATACCTCATTATACGTTTCTGATAATTTCCTTTTTTATACAGGATTCCTTGGGTTAAAGAATATATGCATCTGTAGATTTAACATGTAGTGCCAGTTATCCTCCAGAATGGTTGTACAATTTACATTTCCACTGGGAATGTGCGTCAATTCAAAGTTTGTCTATATATCTGTGTCCCTAGATCTGAGGAGAGTGTTACAACTCTTTAAATAGAGGACTGGCACATTTCTTCATGAATATTATATCCAAAGATTTATTTATCTGTTGTTATGATGAATGAGAATTTTTGTTTCATTATTTTTCATAGACTTACTGCTGGTACAATGGAAAAGAATTATTTTTGGTATGTTTTGTATGTAGTTGTATTGTTGAACTCTCCTATTCATTCTAAAAGTATTTAAGATTGTTACAGAATGAACCCTTGGTGGGGGTGGGGGCCCAGATAGTGTTACTGAAACGAGCCCCCTCCCCTGGGGTCTGTCTGTATTATGGTTTGTCTTACCCACAGCCAGGTGTTAGGAATTGTGGCCCTCAATGCCGGAGTTTGGTGAAAAGGAAAGGAACCATTTATTCAAAAGTTATACAGATTTAGAATAATGGTGGAATGTCGCTGTTAAATCTCAAAGTCCCTTTAAAACACCCACGAACACACACGCAGTCCTGCCTCCCCTTGCCAAACCAGGCCAGTCAGGGCTACCGTATCTCAGGAAAAGAAATAGAAGTCCATAGCTTGGCTAGACTCCCAGTTCCTCCCAGTAATCCGTGCTCTGCTGGGCGGATTTCCTGCAGTCTCCAGCACCATCAACAGTTCTTAATCCAACACCATGTGCACCTCCTCATGGCCCACTAGTGGGAATCCTTTCACCCCTTTTCTTGCCACATGATCTCGCATTGTCCCCACCGTCCTTCGTGGTGGCCTGCCTTTAGTTTAAATCCCAGCCTGGGCCCTCCTCCGTGACCCCAATTCCGACTCCTCCCAAAATCACTACACCTGCCAGCACTCCCATATTCTCTGCCTTTCTTGGCTGCTGTAGTTAGTCCAGGCAGGCGGGGAGCGAACCATCTCCAAGCTCTTGTGCAGGCCTAGTAACTGGGGGAGCCGCCTCCCAGTTATGTCATGGGTTAAGGTCAGGCATACCTTTCTGGCTCCACTCAGGCTGGAAGACTAGTCTGCTGTTATTGATATGCAAAATAACTCTCAAACCTTGTGTTGCTGCTTTTCCCAGCTCCCAAGCTACTTGTGGGGGGGCTCTGTGGCCTCTTAGCCTAGCCCCCATTGCAAGATGATTCTCTCGATTTGCATTTAGGCAAGGGAAGTTAGAGTAGATCCTAGGAATGAAAATCGTTTAACTTTCCTCTCCGTGAAGAGACACACAGAAAAGCCTCTATTGTTGGTTCATTCTTACCCAAACCCCAAAACTATGCTCATTAGTAAAATACTGATCTAATGATCTAATTTGGCTGAATACATCTGGATTAAGCTATAATTTTGGATGCTTCCCTTTAAGGGTAGTACTTTTAGAAATATTAAGGTCTTGTTTGGTGTTACTTGTCAAATTTGTTTTAAAAAGAAGAGAGATTGTGAATATTTTTAGAAAACAGTTGAGTTATGTTTAGCATTACAAAGAACCCAGAATGGATTAGGAAATGGCTATAGTTCCTTGCTTCTTTTAGCTTAAAAGAGAATTTATGTTTTAATTTAGTTTTTCAGCCTTTATGTGAAATTTTTTAAAAGAGTGTTAAGGCCAATTGTATAATAAAATGCCACTGATTCCTCATTTCTAATTTTTATTTTTCATTTAGCTATGTCCATTGGTTTTCAAATAAGTTGATTTTTAGACTGGATTTGGCTGCTTATAGCTGTGATAAAATAATGCTGTTATAAGGGAGAATTGTCATTTTAGGTGCTATCAGGCTTTTATGCTTTTGATATCCTGGTATCTCAGTGAAGAATTAGGTATTGATGCGGGGGGAAGCAAGTTTAATGAACAAGAAAAGCACTGTGAAGATGTGTGCTTAATACTGTGCTTTGCTTTTGCTTATTTCTTCTCAGTTCTCCAATGTCAACACTGAGAACCAAATGATCCAAGCTACTGACCTTAAAAAAAATAATGGGCAAAATAATTTCAGTCAAATTGTCACTTATTAGAGGCTTTGAAAGTGAAGATTATTATTATTATTTTAAGAAGACAATGTATAATTATGTCAATGTACTAATAATGAATATAGAAAGTGGGGCAAAAGCAGATTTGCATTAGTTCATATGAAAAATAACACAATGATTAATAAATAATAATACAGGAATAAACTGTTTCAGGTACTCACAACTGTAAATCTACTTTTGCCTCACCCTGTATGTTGTTTTTTTATGCTCAGTATACCTTCTTCCTTTTCGTAGAATTAGGACATTAACCTACTTGTAGAGAGCATCATCACTCATTTTTTCCCTTACTGTGCCCTAGGGTGGGATTGGCCTCACCCTTGTGAGTGGATTTGTGATCCAGGCCTTGTATGTGTCCAAACACTCCTCTTCCCCTCACCCCTTAGAGATTTACTTGGGATGGGCCTGAGCCAAGGCAAATAAACGTGGTTCTCAGGACTTGTCCTCAATCTCTGGGGGAGAGAGGCTGCCCTTTCCCAGGGATGACTAAATAAACACAGTGCAAGTCTGGATTGGGATGGCTATCTGAACCGCGTACTGGGGAGAAGAAATGAGAGGCAACAGCTAGAGAGAGACAGACTCCTGAGGCCCTCGTTTAGTCCCTCAGCTTTGGCTGAAATGAGCTCTACCATGGATGTCAAAATTATATTGGCCATTACATTTTCTCTCCCGCCCTTAATTCAGTGTAGGAGTTTAGGGAATATTTGGCCAAATGTAAGAGGAAGCATCCCAAGAAATCTATTATTCTGCTCTGGCCACACTGGCTCTTTATTGTCCCTGAGACATGAGGCATCCCAGGTCATTTGCATTTGCTGGTCCTTCTGTCTGGAAAGCTCTTCCCTCCCACATGACCCTGGTCTTCACCTTCACATTAGTGCTGGGATGTCAACTCCTCAGGGATGCCTTCCCTGACTTCCTATTTAACATGGAAACATGCACATTCTCCCTATTCCCCTTGAAAGGCTTTTTAGCATGCAAAATCTCTAATTGTATGCACACCACCAGGATTCCCCCATTTCCACTGAAGGATGAGACTCTTGAAGGAAGAGATTTGTGTCTTTTATTTTCTGTGGTATTCCTAGCACCTCAAATGGTTCTGGATAGGGGGTTGCTCATAAGTATTCGTTGAACTGTATGTATTGGGTTGGCCAAGGTTCATTTGTTTTTTCTGGAAGATGGCTCCAATAATGCCTAGTTGTCTTTAACTTCATTCGAAACAATTTTGTCAGGTTGTATTGTGACAGCTGTCATATCAGTATGCATTTAAAAAAACTTGTTGAAATTGGTGAATTTTTATAGCCATTTTAATATTGAAGATGGAAGAAAGTATACAACATTTTTTAGCATATTATGCTTTATTATTTCGAAAGGCAAAAACGCCACTGAAGTGCAAAAGAAAAGATTTGTGCAGTGTATGGAGAGAGTGCTGTGACTGATGGAATGTATCGACAGGGCTTGTGAAGCTGTGTGCTGGAGATTTTTCACTGGACGGTGCTCCACGGTAGGGTAGAGACCAGTTGAAGTTGATGGTGATCAAACTGAGACATTAACTGAGAACAATCAATGTTATATCAGGAGGGTGATGGCTGTACTCAAAATATCCAAATAAATGAAGTTATTGGTGAAAATGAAAAATGTATCTTTTATTTTGTGGAAAAAACTAAATGGACTTTTTGGCCATCCCAATATAAATGGTAGCTAATTACTGCAGAGATTACTTATTAACTACAAAGGGAAAATGTGGAATAACATGGAGGACACCATGTTAACTGAGTGATCAAAGTCAGTGTCGCCAACAATGGGATGAATGACAGCACATGCCTCCGGCTGTGATGTACTGAGGGGAACATGCATCACTTCTGTGTTATCTTGCTGCAAATGCAAGGAAACGTAAGAAAACAGCATATAAATCCAATATTAAGAGCATTCTACAAAACAACTGGCTGTTATTTTTAAAAAGTACCGATATGATAAATGAAAAAGAAAGGCTGAAAAGCTTTCTGGATTGAAGGAATCTAAAGAGACATGGTGATCAAAGGCACGTTTGATCCTGGATTAGAAAGCATTGCTATAAAGGTCATTACTGGGACGGTTGAAAGAATTTGAATATGGGCTGTATATTAGATAACAGTAGCCCATCAATGTCATGTTCCTGAATTTGATAATTATACTGTAATTATGTAGTTTCTTCATCCTTACAAAATACACGCTGAAGTATTTAAGGGTAAATTATCATGGTGTTTGTAACTTTCAGATATTTTAGCACTAGCTATATCTGTATCTGTATTCTACATTCTATATGAAAAAGACTTATAGGCAAATTGCAGGAACCATATTAGGTAGGGTGATATAAAACTACCAATTTTTGCCATTTTTTTAATCCTCACTCGAGGATATGTTTATTGATGAGAGAGAGAGAGAGAGAGAGGGACGGAGGGAGAGAGAGAGAAAGAAACAGAGAGAAACATTATGTGAGGAAGAAACATTGATGGGCTGCCTCTTGTAAGCCCCAGTCGGAGATCAAACCCACAGCCTTGGTATGTGCCCCGACTGGGAATCTAACCTGCAGCCTTTTTGTGTATGGGACGATGTTCCAACTAACTGAGCCACCTGGCCACGGCTGAACATTTTTGACTTAAAATTTATGTAATATACTTACAACTTTTCCATTTGATTATTTAAATGCAAACTAAAGAAAAGAGAGAAAATGTTGTGGGTATGACTGGACAATCTTTACTGAATAATGTATTTATGTGGACCATTTTTCCCCAGTACTTTTTGTCAGCTTGACTTTTTAAGATCCTGTAGTCTATGAACTTGCTGAGGGAAAGAAAGGAAACGTAGTTTCCAATTAGTGGCTTCTCGGTCTCCACTAATAATTTTGTCATACTTGATATTCACTTATAATCAGTTTGACACTTTAAACTCCTTCCTGTATAAATAATTCAGAGTCCCCTGGTCCTGGCTCATCCAGAACGTGTCTGCTGGGACTGGCTCACAGGGATTGTATACTCTCTCCTCCCCCCTCTCTCCTCCCCCCTCTCTCCTCCCAGTCCACGTCTCCAAAGCAACTGGTAGCTGGGTAGGTGTGGGGTAGGGATAAGTAAAGTGGCCTTTTCTGTGAGTGACAAGCACAGCAGCTGGACTAACTGGAGGAGGTTCTTTTTCTTTGCTATCCTGTGCCTCTCTGGCTGGTGCTGATGACACATGGCCATGACTTCTGTGGGGTCGCCTTGTTCTTTTTGATTGTGGTCTACTGTGAGTTTCTCCTGCCGTGGTGTTTTCATCCAGACATGCAGGTGCTGTGCCCTGGCTTTAAGTTCGGTGACCTCTAGGAGAGCCTTTATGTCTTTTTATAAAATTCTCCCTGTGTTACCTATCACAGCCTACCTTTGACTGAATCTCCTTGCTCTGCTGAAAACCTTAGCAGGTCACAGCCTTGCAGTGTGCATGGGACCAGATAAGAGTTCAATAAATGTGTGCTGTCTGCAGAGACCACAACAAGTTATTTCAAGACATGAGTGACCAGCAACATAATGAGATGGCTTGGCCCTGGATCATGGATCAAGGCGCATTGCTTAATTTCCAGCTCCTCTGAAGAGGGAGAGTGAGCCATGTTCCAACTGGACAGGATGAGGTAACTAGAGCATAATTGGAAGATGCATTGGGAGTTAGAGAGAGGCCGTTTAATCCTCTTTCCTCCTGTGTTTGTCTGAATGATGTAGGGACCACTCTACGGCCATTCTTGATGAGTTCATTGGCCAGTTAGAAGGGCCATAGTGCTGAAACCCCGTCTGGGCCTGCCTCCATGGAACCCACTTTAGGATAATTGAACTTCACAAAGAATTCCTTAGGCTCTTTGTGTAGGTGCTTGTGCTGACATACAAAACCAGGGGCATTCTGCCCTCCTAGGAGTTACTACCCAGCCTCCGGTGGGCTTCTCATGTTGCTGCCACCTGGAGGGCTACTATTGGTCCTTCACTAAAGGATACATGAGTGTCAGACACTCCTTAAGCACCTTAAACACTTGGAGTCATTTAGTCCTCAGATCAACAGAGCAAATTTGTGAATTAAGCATTATTATCCCCATTTTACAGGTGAAGAAACAGATGTAGGGAGGTGAGTTAGTTATTACATTGTATAGTGAGATTTTGACTCCAGCTCTGACTGACTCAAAGTCTGTTGCTGTTAAGCCCTGCCTTAAAATATGCATAATTATGTCTAATAAGAGAAAGAAGTGTTCTGAAGAAGGAGCCAGTGGAAGAAGTCCAGGCATATGTTTAGTGTGCCTAAACATCACCTCAGATAGTGTTTGAAAGGGAGATGCCTGTTTCAGGCATCGTGAGGCAGTGGGTGGAATGGGGAGTGTAATCGTTTTAAAGCACTCCAGGTGATTCTGATGTCCTTACTGCTCTATGGAGCTAGTTAGCACTGGACATTCATTAAATTGTTTATTCTAGGCACACATGTAAATTCTAATTCATTTTGTCTAATACTGCTTGGGATCATACCTTGAAGAAGTTTCAGCTCTAATTATAAGGCAGTAAGATCAATAAGCACCTTCTTTTATGATTTGGGTAGTATTTGGAATAATGGTAAGCATAGCACACCCTTTCTGTTAGTTGGTAGGTTATTTAATGTGCAAGAGACGTGTATCATCTGGAAGACATGCATTACCACGTAGGATATCTTGTTATAAGATGACTTTTTAAAGATAAAGGCAAAGATAATGGATAGCCAAGGAGAATGGGGCTGTTAGCAATAAGATTTAGAAATTGTGCAACTGTCCTCCAAAGCGGGCCATTAAGACTCTGCTCATTTGAAGGTATCCAGCAGCTAAAGTGCATTTTAGTACATTCTCTCCGAGTTCTGGTTCCATGATCTTTTTTCTTTTGACAGATGGTACTTGCTTTGGTTAGGAGAAAGCAAACTTCTTTTTAAAGGTATAGATGAAACTACAAGCGCCTCCTTGAAACGAGCAGTTAGTCTGTCTTCCCAAGCCTTTCTGCTTTATTAGGCCTTCTGTCCTTTGCCAGTACCATTTTTTTTTAATTTTCAAAACTTAAATCTTCATACATTTACTTTTTATGTTAAACCTAGACTAACTTTTACTTTTCATATCATTCTCATTTGCTTTTTATTCCTCACAAAGATCTCATTTTAGCCAATTTATTACTTGGGCTAACTTTGATTTTCTAAAGTTCATTTTCATTGTCTTCTTGATTTTTTTCCTTCTTTGCTTGGGGTTTGGAATTTGTTAATATGTACTTTTTTTTATCATTTATATCCCAAAGGAATTCCTCTGTGATTCTTTACTAAATTAGTAAAGAATGTCTGAGTGAGTCCCTTCCTTCGAATTGTTCCTGTTGGTATTAAGAAATTAACCAAGACATGGAAAATGATAGATCTGATGAACATTGATCCATTGACTGCATTCTCTGGCAGATGATGTGCTGTTACTTCTACCACGATGATGATGGGCCCATTGAAGAAAATAATTCTTAAGATGCATTAAATACCTACTGGAGCTCAGGCATCCTACTGAACATTCTGTACCTATCATCTCCTTTATTCTTGATAACAATGAGCTGAGCTCAATATTTTTTTGTTTGTTTTAGAGAAGGAAAAAAAAGCTGTTTTACGGGATTGAGGCGAAGTGTGTGTGTGTGTGTGTAGGTGGGTGTGTGGGTGTGTGGCGGACCTAAGGATGAAGAGGAGGGGCCAGGGTGAAGACAGAACCTCCTGAGAGGAAACAGCCAAGAATAGGTGGTCACCTGTGTCTCTATTTAGCCTCGAAAATGCCAGAGGGATTGTTTCATGGGGTCCCCTCTAACATCAAGATGCTGTCCCCCAACTCCTGCACCAGTGTGTCAAAGAAATTAAGAATATAGATTTTAATCATTCTGCTGCCACTCTTAAGCACAATGCAGTTAACTCATTTTTTGTGGATTTTGATGCCACAATATAAATGAGAAAATTTCACATAGAAATGCTCTGGGGTTGTCTTTATGACCAGAGGGCCAGACTTCTGATGGGGAGGAGTGGCGAAAGGAAAAGCAAAGTGAGGAGAGCAGTGGAGAGCAGACCCCAAACTTTAAAGGCTATATTAAATGTAAAATTTTAAAATGCTGTTATATATAAAATGCTGTTACATATAATGAAAAGCGTTAACCTAAAAATGAAGACAAATAAAAGACAATATGCATTTATTTGAGATCAAGAGCAATAGCTATTCAGGGGGCACTGATTCAGGCAGAACCCAAATAGTGTTCCTTAGGAGACAAAGGCAAGGGGTATTTATGAGAGAGGCAAGAAGAACAATCACATCAGAGGAAGGAAGGCATTCTATTGCTGCAGATAAGCTAACATAGTGACACTAATTCTAAACAGTGTTTTTAATTTTCAGTCCAGTGGCCATCAGTGGGTACTCATAAATCCTGCTTTCTAGTTTTCTTTGTACACAATTGTTTGGGATACGATGTCGCTTTGGGCCCAGTCCAAAGGTTAATTTGCCCTGTTTCAACATTCCCAAGGTTTGAGACATTAGACCTGTAAGGCAGTCCTCTGGGATGACAGCTCTGACTCCGTTTTTAAAGTGGCTCCCTTTATGTTATGTTTTTACAAAAGAAGTTAAGAAACTTTCCCAAAGCACAAAGTAGTAGGTAGTGTAGCCAAGATTTGGATGTAGAGAATTGCTTTGGACATGTTTTGTTCCATTTCTGTTTTTCTTTTTAAAAATGATAAAAATATTAATTTTGTAATTTTTGTTATTTGTTACATATAAGTACTTTCTCATTAGTAACATTATATGAGGCTAAGATTCACTTTGTGTCCATGTCCACAGGGTGATTTTCTGTTGTGTTAGCTTGGAAGCTCATTTTTGGGACCTATCTAATATATATGCCCCCGAGGTATTTCTTTTATAGGGCTAGTCCTAGAGTGTTGACAAATCATTTTGTGTGGCTGCGCTTCACTATTTTGAATGTAGCTAATATAATCAGTGTTTGACTGATTAAATATGTTACTTGAAAAATATTTTATAAGGTTTGCAAACTCTAATACATGGCCTGCTGTCCTGTTTCTGATAGCTAAGTGTGGATATGGGAACTTTTAATACATGGAGTGTCTTCTCTTTGCTGATAGATGTTTCTGTGAAAAATGGATAAGGTGATGAGATCAGAATCAACTGTGTTTCTGATGCAGAACCAGTGCTTGAGATGCATGTTAAGTCCCTAGCTATGCATCTCATTAACTTGCCTAGCACTTGTAGATCTGAATACTGACTGTGAGAATATTTTAGTATTGTATTTCTCTAAGGGAGGTTTTACATTTGCCAAAGAACTGAAAAAATCTGTGTCTCTCTGTAACTCAACTAGTTGTATACTGTGATCAATATGAAAGATTGCCTCTGATTGCCTGGGGATGCCAGGTAACTGTTAAGCTATATTAGGTTTCTGGTTTATTTTCTGATTGACTGGATCCTGTAAGATTAGGAAAAAGAAGTGCATTGAGGAAAAATTAAAAATGTTATTTCTTCCTACTCAGCTCTTTTCTTTAAAAATCTTTTTCTGCTATTTGTCCTTTAACTTTTGCAACAATTCAAGAGAAAAATGAAAAGACAGTTCTGGTCATTTTAAAGTTGACAAACTAGAGAGGGAAACAAGTTATTATTCTATTGGTGCTATAACAAATTATCTTAAACTTGATGGCTTAAAACAAGTTTATTTATATCGTACTGACCTTTAGGTCAGAAGTCTGACGTGGGTGTCACTGGGCCAAAATCAAGGTGTCAGGCTGACTGCCCTTCTTTCTAGAGGCACCAGGGGTCTTCCAACTTGCAGGTCATACCTGCCTCCTTCAGCTCATGGCCCTTCCTCTATCCTCAGACCCAGAAACAACAGTCCAGCACCTGTAAGAGTTCTAATCTCTTTCCCTTCTTCCATCTCGTTTCTTTAAATCATCCAGCAAACGGTCTCTGCTTTTAAGGGCTTATGCTTCGATTGAGTCCACCTTGATGATCCAGGAGGATCTCCCCATCTCAAAACCATGCAGCTGCAGCATCCTTTTTGCAATGTAAGGTAGCATTCACAGGCTCTGGGGATTAGGACAAGGACACCTTTGGGGGTGGGGGCATTCTTTTGCCTCCCTCAGGATGTCCAGTATCAGGACACAGATTGCAAAAGGATTTATTATAAATAAATATTAGTGTCATCCTTTCAGGTATGGAATTAAATACTCTGAAGCAGACTTTCTGAAATGTAGCATAGTTCAAAGTTATTTCAGTGAACTCTAATGGAATAGATGTCTGGAAATGGCAGATATGAAAGAGGGAGTCTCTATTTACTAAATTTCCCCAGGTTAAGCCAGATCCCTAGGATTATAATTGAGAAAATTTGTCATGGTCTTTTGTAGTTTAAAGTTGTTTTATGTGTTTGCTATAGCTCCCATATAAACTGTAGCTCCCAAACAAACTGAAGGAGGTGAAGCTGATCCATCCTCTCTTCCCCAGAGGATCATGCTCAGTGCTGAGCTCATGGTTTCTTCTCTCTTGATTTCTGCTAAAGCGCTGTTTGATTGCCAAGTAACCTCAGTAGGGCTGGTTAGATTGGGCAAGGCTCAGACTGTTCTCCAGTTTCAGCCTCTTTCTTCCTCTCTTTCCCTCTGTTGCAGACTGTTCCACCTTGCTTCCTCTGGAAGGTAAAAGGAGCCTTTTGTCCTGGCAAAATCTGCTGTTAAATTCTTTACTCGTGATGCCTGGCAAAATGTGTTTGTTTGCATTGTAATAGTGATAAACTCTTCCAAAGAGAGAGGTGATCAAACATGTCAAATGCAACCAATAAATAGAAGAGAAATATTTTTAGCAATAAGACTTTCCTGGTAGTCCTCAAATCACATTATGCTTCCTACTTTCTCTGTACTGAATCAGTGATGGAAAAAGAGTGATCTGATGTATTTTAGTACCTGCCTTGAGCCTAGTATCTACCTCTGGGTAGACTTATTGATTCATTGGTTAATTTGTATATATATATCCTCATCTCTTTGAGGACAGAGTTTCTGACTTTTATCAAAGGGTACCTGCTGTAAATAGAGACCTAGAATTTAGGAAAGCCGCACAAGAACATGCTGAATATTAATGTAGTTAATATAGTTTCTGTGCTTAATAAGCAGATACGACTTTCCAATAACTATAGCTGAGAGAATCATGAGAAGTCATGAAACCCTCTGGCAATATTACGTAGGTCATCTTCAGACTTATCAGGAATTTAGAGCTAATTTTTTAGGGGGAGGAGCTATGTATCTCTCACTGACTTGGAATATACAGCATAATAAAGAGTGTCATAGTATGGTAGATATTTAGGAAATTCATATTTATGGTATTCTGATATTCAGACCTATATGGGTCAACATCTTGAAAAGAAGGTTAATAGATATTCCTAGAGTTCCAGCCAAGATGTAGGCATAGGTAGAAACACTTTGCTTCCTCACGCAACTAAAAGGAGGATAACAACCAATTTAAAAACTAAAAACAACCAGAACTGCCAGAAATCAAACTGCATGGAAGTCCAACAACCAAGGAGTTAAGCATTCATCCAGACTGACAGTGCCACAACTCAGCGAAGAGGGTTGCTCTGCCTTGGCTAGTACCTAAGGCTCAACTCCTTACAGTGTAACAGGTGCACCAAGACAAAGAAATATGGCCGAAATGAAAGAACAGATAAAACTCTAGAAAAAGAACTAAGCAATGAGGAGTTAGACAACCTGTCAGGTACACAGTTCAAAACACTGGTAATAAGGATGCTCACAGAAATGATTATGATTGAGTTCAGTCACAAAATGAAGGAAGAAATTAAGGCTATACAAAAATGAAATAAAGTAAAATGTACAGAGAACTGACAGTGAAGGGGAGGAAACCCAGATTAAAATCAACAATTTGGAACAAAGGAAGAAATAAATATTTAACTGGAACAGAATGAAGAAACAAGAATTCAAAAAAATGAGGAGAGGCTAAGGAACCTCCAGAACAACTTTAAACATTACAATATATGAATCATAGGGGTGCCAGAAGAAGAAGAGGAAGACCAAGGGATTGAAAACTTATTTGAACAAATAAGGAAGGAAAACTTCCCAATTATGGAAAAGGAAATAGACTTCCAGGAAGTCCAGGAAGCTCAGAAAGTCCCAAAGAAATTGGATCTAAAAAGAAACACACCAAGACACATCATAATTAAGTTATGCAAGATTAAAGCTAAGGAGAGAATCTTAAAAGGAACAAGAGGAAAGCAGAGAGTTACCTACAAAGGAGTTCCCGTAAGACTATCAGCTGATTTCTCAATAGAAACCTTGCAGGCAAGAAGGGGCTGGAAAGATGTATTCCAAGTCATGAAAGGCAAAGACCTCCATCCAAGATTACTCTATCCAGCAAAGCTATCATTTAGAATGGAAGGGCAGATAAAAGGCTTCCCAGATAAGGTCAAGTTAAAGTTCATCATCACCAAGCTCTTATTATATGAAATGTTAAAGGGACTTATCTAAGAAAAAAGAAGAAGATAAAAAACTATGAATAGTAAAATGACAACAAACTCACAACTGTCATCACCTGAACCTAAAAAACAAAAACAAAAACTAAGCAAACAACTAGAACAGGAACAGAATCATAGAAATGGAAATCATATGGAGGGTTATGGGGGTGGGGGAAGAATGGGGGAAAGGTACAGGGAATAAGAAGCATAAATGGTAGATATAAAATAGACAGGGGGAGGTTAAGAATAGTATGAGAAATGGAGAAGCCAAAGACCTTATATGTATAACCCATGGACATAAACTAAGGTGGGGGGAATACAGGAGGGTGGGGCAGTGTGGGCCAGAGGGGGATAAAGGGAAGAAAATAATTGGGACAATTATAATAGCGTAATCAATAAAATATACTTAAAAAAGATATCCCTAAAGTGTTTGGGGCAAACAGAACAAGAATCATGTGTGGCTTTAGGGAACAAGGAGAGAGAAATAAAAGTTTAGTTATCCAGGTCAGGCAAACTGCAGCAACTCATCTATACACTAAGGGATGAAAGGGAAGTTTTATTTGACCAAATAATATTCCTTGAATGGCCATCTTCAGTTGCCAGTGTGTTGCTGCAGTTTAGTGGAGTTTGACAGGAGGGTGATGGGTACCCAAAAGCACCTAACAGCCTCAGATGCTGGATTGAAAACCAAGCAGGAAGCAGTGTGTCATGGACTATTTTTTTTGGTAGAAGAAATTTCAGGCAGATTTCTTGAGTTGACACTTAACAAATATATATTAGTTGCCAATGGAAATAAGATATTTAGAGACAGTTACATGGAAAGGAAGAAGAGAGGGAGGGGGAAAGAGAGAAGAAGCACATGAGTGGATAAAAGAAGGAACTCATCTCATTCTTTGTTTTATCTCAGATTACAAAAATTGAATTTAGCCCTTTTTTACCTTTTTAATTATTCAGGGGAAGAAGTATCAATGTCTAGTAAGTGATCTGAGGGGTGTGTGTGTGTGTGTGTGTGTTGTGTGTGGTGAGTGTATGTTGTTCCTAGGTGTTCTACTAGTGGACATAACATAGGAGCCATGAAGATGCTAACAGGTGAGTGAAAGTTGACATACAGTTTTACTCTTGTCTTCACTACTTGATCCTCAGTTCCTTTCTCAATGCATATTTATCTGCCACTTGACCTCTCACACCACCTAAAATTGCTAAGGTAACCTTTATGTCTTTAAGCTCAAAGTTCTTAACTCTGAAGAGCATTTGGCATTTAACATCCTCTCCTTCAAAATAGCCCTGTCTCCGTTCCCTTCTCAGTTAAGGGCATTATCATTCATTCTGTTATGCAAATCAGAAAAATAGAGCTATCCTTGATCACTCTTTTATAATACCCGTCTTCACTTCATCAGCAAATTTGGTCATTTTTACCTCCTCCATCTCCACAGCCACCACCCTAGTCCAACTAGTCATCATTTCTCAAGTGGTCTGTTGATGTTCTGCTAACATGGCCTGCAGAGCCCAGCATGCCAGGTGTTGAGTTTCCCTGAAGCATCATCTTGTACTCCTTGCTCTTTGCACACTAGACACAATAGCTTTCTTGCAATTCCTAGGACCTGTCAAGCACCTACTTCCTGCAGGGCCTTTGTACATGGTATCTTCAGCTTGCAATATCCCTTGCCTATTCTGTTTCACCTTTTTGGCCTTAGACTTTAGTGTGAGTGTCACTTCAGGGAAGTCCCTCTGAATTTCCTTACTGGATTCCTTCCCCCTTTTCTCTCTCACATAGCATGAGTGTCTCCTATTAATGACTATTTCCTACTAGGTTGTAAGCTCCAGGAGAGCAGGGACTATGCCTGTTTTTTTCTCCTGATCCAGAGTGTACACTAAGTAAATATTTGTCAAATAAGTGGAATCTTACTTCCTCTATGAAGTGTCTTCATAGTCTTACTTCCTCTTCATACCACAGAGTTTTCCGGTTTCTAGGTTACTCTAGTACTCATCACTTAAGTATGTCTTTCCTTGTTCTCCTTTTCATGTATATTGGGGTGTTCTTCCTACTAGACAGTAAGTCCTTTAAGGACATAGTGTAAGTTCTCTGAGACAAAGAACCATATCTTAAGCTTTAAAAAGTCCTCCACAGTGCCCAAAATGATTCTGAGTACAAAGCAGATTTTGAACCAAGACTTGGGGATTGATTTATCTTTGTTCATATATGTGTGGAAGTTCAGCCATAATCTTTTACACATGGCATCTTGTTTTCTTGGGTTTCTCCTCTAGCCCCTTTAGATATGGAGTTCATGGGGATAGATGAGAAGTGAAAGTACTATAATTGATTTACACTCACTTTTCTGTGGGAGCTTTATAGAACCTTAGAGAGAGAGCAGTCTTCAACTCTTTACCCTTCAGGTCAGGAGAGTGAGACCTGGCGAGGAGCAGCTCTTGCCTTACACAAGGCAGGTGCACAGTAAATTGGACCAGCTTGCATAAGTAATTAGAAGAAAAGCTGTGGCCATAACTTGGATCCCCTGATTCCAAGCTCATTGTTCTCTGTTGGGTTGTCTCATTTAAATTTAGAGAAGAAAGATTAAGCTCTCATTAACAGGATGAGGCACACGTGCTGGGAATTGAAATTAATAGGAACGGGGAAAGCCGGGAAGCTCCTGTGGGAACATATGGGTGTGTAGGTTAAGTCAGGTGAAGGAGGGATAGGTTACATATTTGGTGAAAACCATTACCTAGAATTTATTTTTGTTTGAAGCATATACATTCTGTCTAACTTCCTTATGCCTTGCTACTTTAATTTTTATTTATAGAATAATTATACATTAAAAAACCCCTCAAAATCTTTTCTCTCTTGTTTCCTTTTATCTTTTATATATTTAATAGATATTTTTATATATTTATTATTATATATATTTTTATATATTATTGTTCAAGACACACATTGTGACCTCACAGGGCATCGTGCTCTGTAGCTGAGAGTGGTTGTGTGTGTGGTTTAGTTTATGTTCACACAAACCTCATTGTCTTTCCACTTAGTCCTTTACTCCATTTCTTTTTCTAAGTACCAGATGTCATTTCTTTCCTGTGCACCCATGTGTGAGGGCACACGTGTGCACACACACACACACACCCTGAATGTGCATAAACAAAGGTTGCACTGAGGGGAATACTGTGACATATGGTACCTGAAACACCAGGGTCTCGATAGCAGGGCTGCAATCAAGGATGCAGATGTTTGGCATTTGACAAATAAAAATTTTTATGTAAAACCGTTATAGTACATTAAGTTAAAAATGCAAAATTAGCTGCATATTGTAATGAACATGTCTTTCCATTGAAAAGAAATCAAATGGAAACTTGATCAGATGAGTAAGTTAGGCCCCCACTGACCTCCTGAATATTTTTTTTCCAGGTTCTCAGATTTCATTTTTATTTTCTCTTGGGAGTTCTTTGTTTCTTCCTCTATTATTTAGTTTACACAGAGAGCATGGTAAGGTGTTTTGAATGTCATTAACCTTAAAGTACTTGGAAATAGAGTTTCAATAAGATATTTCAATGTTTTCTTCAATGTCAAGTTTTACTGTAAATGAAAATGTTTCTTCTCTTTAGCTTTCCAGACTTTTAGTTCCTCATTTTCTCCCAGTTTCTAAAGCTTCTTTTCCCTCCTAACAACCTTCACTTAGGTATTTGAAATGGACAATGGATATTTTTTCCAAATATATTTCATTGGCTAAATTATTGTCATCAAATTTAGCTTGATGTATAATTTATCACTTACTTTTTCCCTGTCCAGAGATGCTCCTTGTTAATTGTTTGCTAATTTTTACTCCTCCTTGATGGTAGATCTCTTGAAATTAGAGTTAGATCTTGTGGTAAGTGATACTTAAATACTCGTTGATTCCTTTTAGATTGTTTTTAGTAAAGGAAGGAGTCAAATTGCTTAGCAGAAAATGACATATGTGGATCAATTATAAATGCATAAAACACTCAACTGGTAATTGCTATAAATAAAACTACTTAGCATTTCTTCTGTCAATGTTTTGGAACTATACCCCTTATCTTCTGGTTTGCCTTATTTTGATGGTGCTTCAAGTTCTAGGCCTGCAGGGTAACTCTTTTTAGGGGTGCTCTCTTTGCCAGTGGAGTTTAAAAAAATCCTCTTTTTATCAGTGCCAACTCAAAATGAGATTTCCTAATTGTATCTTTTAAGAAGAAATAAAGATCTTAACTAAAAATGAAAAATATACATATTTAGTAGCTAATATTCTTATATTTTCATTCATCTTTACATTTGACCCTTACAACACACAATTCTATAGGTAGGTAGACATTTATATTCTCTTTATGAATGATGAAACTGAAGTATCAAATGATCAGGTAAAGGCCATTTAGCTGTTAAATAGCAGAGCTTGAGCTTCAACCTGGTCAGCTGGCTTCAGATCCTTTGGGCTTTCCTCTGCACATCTCCACTATCTCTTTGGTAGAATAGCTAGCTCAAGAGTGGACACTGACATGCTTAAAGTTCCATACAAAGAGGAGTTCCCAAAATACATAATAAAGGTATTTCTCTATGGTAAAGATGTATCTGTTCCACTATTTTGTCTAGCAGTACAGACTTGATCAGTAATCCATGGACGTCAGCTAATGGTAGACTTGTGAAGGGTTGGTGTACCAAAGAGAAAAGTTGGGAAGTTAAGAGTCAAATGCTTTGGAGGCTTTAGAATTTCAGGCTCTATCAAATATCACCCTTTGGGAATATACTCCTTAGTTTTGGTAGATAACCCTTGATGTACTGTCTCCCTCTTACAACCTGGCTCTCTTGAATAAAGGCTTTTCCTGCCTTAAAGTTTGGCACAGCCTTCCTTGCAGGCCGCCTCCAGGTTTCCCAGGACACCCCTGAAATAATTGTCTGCTCTGCTCATTTAGCATTTAGCAAATATACTGGCTTACTGTTTTCGAAAATGCTATAGCTCCTCAACTGGATTTAAGGTCTTTTAAGGAAGGAACCATGCTTATACTGTTTTGTATTTCCAGTTTGGCCACAGTGGGTGGAGTGGTACTGTCCCCAGTGGCCAAACTTCTTTGTCACTGGCTATCCCAGTCTCCAGTCTTTCATATACTGTTTAGAAAATACAGCTATCTGCCCTGGCTGGTATGGTTCAGCGGATTGAGTGCGGGCCTGTGAACCAAAGGGTCGCTACTTTGATCCCCAGTCTAGGGCACATGCCTGGGTTGCAGGACTGGTCCCCAGATGCAGGCCAAGGGGCGCACGAGAAGCAACCACACATTGATGTTTCTCTCCTGCCCTTTCTCCCTCCCTTCCCCTCTCTAAAAATAAATAAATAAAATCTTAAAAAAAGAAGTAAATACAGCTATCATTTGTCTAGCATATAGCATGCACTATGCTAGCTAGATCCTTATGGTATTACTCTCCCCATTTTATAGTTGAGACGCAGCTGCTCAGGAAGTTAAGCGACTTGCTCAAGGTTACTCAGTGAGTAGCAGATTTGGGATTCACTCTTTCTTCCACCATGCTGTCTCTTGAAGTCTGCCCAGTGTTCATCCTCTAGATAAAACTTTAGTCTTGCTTTTGTCTTTGCCTTCTGTCTAGGAATATTGGAAGGTAGATAAGAATTTGGATTTTCCAGATAATACCATCACTCTTTTAATAGTCTCTTAGAGGGTTGTGTGATCGGTGATTATCATACTGATAGAAATTAATTCTCTAAGTTTAAAAACAAAGGACAAGTAGGTGCACAGATCTTGATTATTTTCTAGAAATTTGCTCCTATTCTATATTTTTGTTATAACTAGGTCTTTGGTACTTTTAATAGCCCATCTTTTTCTTTTAGATTTAAAACAATAATTAGAGTTAATCCGGCTGGATAATCATGAAGGGTCAAGTGTGGGTCTCATATGTCAAAGGTCTTTGTCGTGAATATTTTTAGAAATATCCAATGTTGTAATTTTACTTTTGTGTATCCCAGTCACATTTCTAAAAATTTTGGATTTACATCCTGGCTCATAAAAGTCAGTGTTTTTCACTCAAGCAAAGTGCAAAAGGTGAAGTAGAATAATTTAGACCATTATGAAGCATCTTTTTTTCCTTTATGTGTAATAGGTTCACTTGTTCAGTCTTTAATGAGGTCAGGAATGAAAAGAATTTAGGATCAGATAGAAGGAAAGTTTGTTGAGACTTGGAAAATCACTTTAACTCATAAAAATTATAAAATTCACTAACATTAAAATAAAACAAAATTAACTGTATTTTTACTCTTTATCTAAAAGGTGTGGCATACCCTCCAAATTGCTATAGTTTCTTTTGAGATTTATTCCTGGAATGTTGGATCTCACTAGTATAGCCAGCACTTTTCACTGCTGAGTTGTTCCATGACTAATGTGTGGCTGGTACATAGCAGTGTGACCACATTGCTTATCAAAATAGTGAAGTATTTTCTTGCTGCTTCATAAAAGTCACTGCCCCAACCTGCTTGAATGTCTCATAATCAAAGAGCTAGAGAGTTCATGTCTGGTACATTAGAAGCCACTGAGGACCCTGCTCCTTTCCAGTATCCATCCTGTCGTTGGCTGAGTGTTTGAATGTCGGCCTTGGCTGTTGTTATACAGGCTCTTTGTTGTAACATAAGAAACACCAACTCAAAAGAATATATATACACCCCTATGTTCATTTTTTTGCAATAGTCAAAGAAACAGCCTAAGTGCCCATCAGTAGGTGAGTGGATAAAAAATAAATAAAACTGTGGTACATTTACACAATGGAATACTATACAGCAGTAAAAAGAAGGAAATGTTACTTTTTGTGACAGCATAGTTGGAACTAGAGATTGGCTAAGTGAAATATGTCACTTGGTGAAACACAAATACTGTATGATCTCACCTATAGGTGGAATCTCATAAACAAAATAAACTACTGAGAAAAATAGGACCAGAGGCATGAAAACATGGCACAGACTGAGAGCTGTAGGAAGTCAGGGTAGGGGGTGGGGGCTGGTTGGAAGAAGATGAAGGGATTAGCCAAAGCACATGTCAGAAAGACCTATGAACATGGACAATGGTGTGAGGATTGACTATGGGAGTGGGGGGTGGGCTGGGTGATAGAAGGGCAAAGACGGAAAATTGGGACAACTGTAATAGCATTAGCAGTCAAATATTTTAAAGAACATGCAGAGAAATGTAGCTCAGTGACCATGGCTCTTTCCTGCATGTTTCCAACTTAAGAGCTGCTCTGCTTTTTTTTCTTGGAGCCTTTATTTTTTTAAAAAAAATATTGTATTTTTTCATTACCATTTAGTCTCCTTATAACCCCCATAATCACCACACTGTTGTTCATATCCATGAGTCCTTTTTCCATTTTACTAAATTCCTCTATCCCTAACCTCCCCACTCCTTAGCTCTCATCCTGCTCTCTATCTATGAATCTGTCTCTGTTTTGCATATTAGTTCAGTTTGTACTTTAGATTCCACATATGAATGAAATCATATGCTATATGCCTTTCTCTGACTGGCTTATTGGTACTAGCATAAAAACAGATACATAGATCAATGGAACAGAAAAGAGAGTCCAGAGATAATCCCATACCTTTGTAGTAAATTAACATTTGACAGAGGAAGCAAGCACATACAATGGGCTAAAGCACAGTGGCAAACACAAGGCTCATAGGCCGAATCCGGCCCTGCACCTTGTTTTATCCAGCCTGGCACCTTGTTTCTACCCGGCGGCAGCGCCGAGCTCCTACCCCTAGTTAAGGAGTAGTTACATTTATACAGTCCTAAAATTACATTCGGCCCTTTGAAGGCAACCCCGAAGCTGATGTGGCCCCCAATGGAAATGAGTTTGACACCCCTGGGCTAAAGATAATTCATTCAATAAGTGGTGTTGGGAAAACTGGACAGATATGTGCAGAAAAATGAAACTAGACCACCTTCTTATGCCACACATAAGAATAAATTCAAAATGGATTAATACTTCCATGTTAGACCTGAAACCATAAAAATCCTAGAAGAAAACTTGGGCAGCAAAATCTCAGACATTGCTTGTAGCAATATTTTATTGTATATATCTCCCCCAAGGGAAACAAGAAAAAATAAACAAATGGGGCTTCATCAAACTCAAAAGTTTTTGCACAGGAAAGGAAAACATCCAAGAAAATAAAAAGGTAACCCAAAGAATGGGAGAAAATATTCGTGGATACATCAGATAAGGGGGTTAATATTAAAAATTAATAAAGAACTTATAAAACTCAACACCCAAAAAACTAACAACCCAATTAAAAACTAGGCAAAGGACCTGAATAGACAATTATCCAAAGGGGACATACAATGTCTCTGTCCATGCCCTGCTTGCTTTCTGTCTCTGTTGTTCACGATCCAGTTAAAGGTGAGATCATATGGTATTTGTCCCTCAGAGACATTGAAATTAAGAACAGTCTATCAATGGCCATGGGGGAGTGGGGAGGGGACAATGGGGAGAGGCGTTTTCAGGAATCACTGTAGAGGACACATGGAGGGAGCTAAGGGGGAGGTGGGAGGCTGGGGGGAGGGGGGAGGGGAGGGAGAGGATGCAAATAACTAATTGAACAACAATAAAGTAATTAAAAAATAAATAAAATAATAATACTAACAAAGGGGACATACAGATATACATGGCCAATAAACATATAAAAAGATGTTCAATGTCACTAATCATCAGAGAAGTGTAAATTAAAACCACAATGAGATAACAGGTTACACCTTTGAGAATCAACTAACAACAAGTGCTTGTGAGGATGTGGAGAAAGGGGAACCCTTTTGCACTGTTGGTGGGCATACAGATTGGTGCAGCCACTGTGGAAAGCAGTATGGAGATACCTCAAAAAATTAAACATGGATCTGCCTTTTGACCCAGTGATCCCACTTCTGGGATTATATCCAAAGGAACCCAAAACACTAATTTGGAAGAACATAAGCACCCATATGTTCACTGCAGCTTTATTTACAATTACCAAGATATGGAAGCAGCCCAAGTGTTCATCAGCAGATGAGTGGATAAAACAACTGTGGGCATTTACACAGTGAAATATTACTCGGCTCTATAAAGAAGAAAATTTTACCCTTTGCAACAATATGGATGGACCTGGAGAGTTGCTTTTTAAATGTTGTTTTCATAGACATTGTTCCAATTTAAAATTAGTAGTGAAATCTTCCAATTAATAGATATCTTGCCTTAAAAAAGCCCCAGATATCTAGGCAAAAGTGAGTGGAACAATGCCTATTTTTGCTTTCTTGTTTTTTTCACTAGCATAATTTCCTGAAGGAATGCATGTAGGTTGATTCTGTGAATTATTTGTGGAGTTCTTAGAGTTTTATGCTGGAAGCATTTAGGATTGGGGATTATAGGTTGGTTATATATGAGCGCAGATGCAAATACATCCTATATATAGGTTGTTGAATTGCTCTGGTGACAGGATTTATTGAAAGAAGGCCAAATCTGTGGCTTCTGACAAATTTGTTACCTTCTATATTTTGTGTAGTAATAAAATGTTTTAAATCATTAATGAAACAAGGTTAAATATAAATAGATACTCAAATATACCCATTGTTTTATAAAATCAATTAGAAGTTGCTACTATGTGTAGTTTTTAGATTAAGTGACATTGGAACCAGATGCTCCTGAATGGTAAAACTGAAGCCAAGACCTCAGGTGTGGCCCTGGGGCCACACAGAGCCACTGCCCACACTGCGATATGGGGACAGCTCCCAGTTATCAGGACCTGTCTTCCTACAAAGGCTGACATTTCAAATGAGGTACCTTTAAAGTTAGCAAACAAGACAGAATGAAACAAGAACTCCTGTTTAAATGTGAAAAGGGGATGCCATGCTTGCATTTCTGTATCATTCATGGAGAGAGGGGCCAGGGGAGTATTTTGAGCTTTTAATTGAGTTGAGGTTTAATTCTCTAGTGACTGGTAAACCATAGTTTCTTCAGTTATTGAAATAGGATTATTAATGCTAACTTGCTTCTTAGGAGATGTTACTGAGTGCTGAGAAACTTTTAATTTAGGAATATTGGTGATGTAAATTACATAATGTAGAACATGAATTCATTAAGTTTTGTCACTGTGAAGAGGCTCTGGCTGCCATATTGTCCCTCCATTGATGTCGGCAGTGGGTTAGACCCTTTGGCAAGACGACTTGTGTGCCCTTTCCCCTCTTCGCTCTGTGGACGACCCTTTAAATTACATCCTCATTTTTCTTGCTGAGGTAACCCTATTATCAGTATTTTGCTTTAATATTTTTATGCTTAAGAATGAAGAATGTCTAAAGCATTATCTCTTAGAATTTTTCCTCACACACAATGGTGAAATAAAAGACTTAGGTACATTTTTTTTTTTTATTTCTGAAAACCTTGCTATATTTTCTGAATCTTCCATGCTAAAAAAAAAAAAGAGACTGGCACACATTGGAGATGTTAGGTAAAGGATTGTGTCTCTTCTTGATATTGATAAAAGAACAGAAAAGTTTAAGACTCATGAGGACAGAAAATGACTGAGAATGAATGTCTGTTTATCTTTGCTTTTGGGGAAGAAATTAAAACTAATCTCATCGAAGTTATTTAGAAAACTTCTGACTGTACTCTTTAATCTTTGTTTCAGAAAACAGCAGCCTGCATTATTAAAAAGGAGATCACTGCATGTGGGAAGCGCATTCAGCTGGTGTCTGTTTCCAAATATGAAATTAAAGAATTTGAAGTTAATTTTAGAGATAAGGAGCTGTTAGTCAAAACAGTGTAGGCCATTTTGAAAATGTTATTACATTATTTAAAACACATTTATTCAAAAATGTGTATGTGAGCTGCTGTACAAACATCCTGTGGGTGTAATCACAAACCAAATTTCACTGATGCTGAGCTTCAGCTACAGATAGGATATTAATTTGATCTGGTTTTTGGTTTTTTTTTGAGTTGTTACATACTCAGCCTTTGCCGGAGTTAAGAAGATAGAATGGAGAAGCCTTTTTCTATCTTCACTGTCAGAAGGTTTGTGCACATACTCCCCACTCCACATGTAGTATTTTAATCCTGTATGACCCGGTTCTCTGACTAGTAGGAATGAGATTCATCAGTTTTTGTGCACCAGCATTTTATATACAGTATAACAATTGGAAAAACCTCTTTATAACCTATTATCCTCCAAGGGAGTTTAGTGCCTCACTGGTTGTCCTTTGTCCATCATTTTCCCTGGATCCCCATCATTTTTTGGCTTCTGAATGTTGGATACTCAGGACTCAGTTCTTGGACCACTCCTTTTATCTAACTACACTCACTCCTTAGGTGATTTAATCCAATTGCATGGCTTTATGCCACCTATAAGGTGAATATGTCCATATTTTTATTGCCAGCCCTAGTCGCTGTTGAGTTTCAGACTTCTATGTACATTGTCTGTTGTATATATCTACTTGAATGTCTAAAGTCATCTCACACCAAGTTTGCTTAAAATGGTAGCTATTGATGTCTGCCATACATATATCTCTCCCCATCTTGCTTCTCTCTTCCCCAACGCAGTACATGGCATTGCCATTTACCCAGTTGCCCAAGGTAAGAAAGCTTAGGGAGTGGTCTTGAAGTTTATCTTTCTCATCCATTTCACATTCAATCTATTAGCAGGTCCTTTCAGCTATACTTTCAAGACATATCCCACATATGTTCCAAAATAAATCCCAGCAGCTCTTCCTAGATTGGACTGGCTGTATCCTTCTTAAATATCTCTTTGTTTCCACTGTTAACCTGATAGTGGTTAGTATATACCATCTTATTCAGAGTGAGTATAAAAATATAAAGCTAATCCTGTGGTCTCTCTGTTCCAAAGGTTTTCTGCCATACTGAGAATGAAATCTCAAATCTTTACCATGGTCTTCAAGGTCCATCATAGCCTGGCCATTGCCTGTTGCTCTTCGTTTATTTTCTACCACTTCTCTTCTGCTCCCACCTCATTCACTCTGCTCGGGCCATACTGGCCTCCCATCTTGCCTGCTAACTCTCCACTTCGGGACCTCATGTGTGGCTTACTCTCTCCCATCATTAAGAAATTCTTTTGCTTCCCCAAGGTACTTGCAAGACTTCCTTTCTCATCTCATTCAGAACTCTGTTCTTTGACTATAGCTAAAATAGCAACCTTGTCACTATTGTTGCTCAGTATTTTATAGTACTTCTCATTACCTGAATTAATACTGGTTACTTCACTTTTTGCTCATTGGCTTCTTGGAAAGTATGGAAGCTCCTTTTCAACATGGCATGGTGTGTTTCTCCAGCAGTGATATCTGGCATATAATGAGTGACTGAGTAAATAATATAAATAAGCTAATCTCTCTGCCTTAAAATCCATACCCATTCTCTTGTTTTTATCTCATGATGATTTAAACTGTTTCTTTATATTCCATTCTGTGCTGCTGTGAATACTCAACAATGTTCTGGTCCCTTTAGAATAGAGGAGCAACTGATTTAAGTGACAGTCAAAAAATAAATAAAAAAAGAGACAGTCAAAAGAGCATAATAATAATAATAATAATAACTCAGAACTGTTTCTTTTGCCAAACCCTGAACTTGGAGATTATTGTCTCACTGTAGACTAATTAATTTCAGCTTTGAGACTGAATATCTAGTGTTGACTTTCTTCCTCCAGGCAAGACCTTCCCTCCTCTTCTTAGGAGATACTTGACCTTTACAGTAAAAGGAAACGACTTTTCAAAGAAATGACAATGATCTCTTTAACATATTGGTAATATCATTTCATTAAAATGTATTTTTTAAAGATTTTATTTATTTCTTTTTAGAGAGGGGGAGGGAAGAAGAGAGGGAGAGAAACACCAATGTGTTGTTGCCTCTCACGTGCCACCAACCAGGTCCTAAATTCTGGGCCTGCACCCCAGGCAGGTGCCCTGACTGGGAATTGAACTGGTGACCCTTTGGTTCACAGGCTGGCACTCAATCCACTGAGCCACACCAGCCAGGGCATCATTAAAATGTTTTATAGTTCCCTTTTTCTGCTGGTTCTATGCACCGAATAACCATTTAGAGCTCACCAGTTTTTGTTGGTCTTGCTAATTTTGTGATGTCCGTCAGTGAAATCCAACAGGCCTGAGAGGTACATGTATCTGAGTAGTCAATGGGCTTTAAAGTGGCATCTCTTATGTATGTGTATATATGTCTTATACACGTCTTATATACATGTCTGATTTCAAGGACATGTGTTCAATAAGCATTTACTTAGTGCTGACATAAGGCTCATATTATATTATGGTCTGGGGATATTAAAATGAAAAGACATAGATTTTAGATTTAAAGAGAACCCGGTGTAGTAAAGGAAACAGGCAGATAAAAAATAAGTACAAGGCAAATTGACAGCATTGTAAAGTGTGTGCTTAAGAATACATACAGAGTGTGGAACAGGGAATTGCCAGTTTTATTGGGCATTTGCAAGTCAGATCAGGGAAGCCTCTGTGAGGAGGTTACCACGGAGTTGGGGGTTGAAGAGCAGCTTGGCAGGCAGACAAAAGTGAAGCAAGCAAGTCATTGAGTCAAACATAGTGAGTTTCAGGGACTATAGTTAAATTTATATAGTTAGGGCACAGTCATTTTAAAGGATTGACAAGAAATGAGGTTGTTAAGTAAACAGGGTCCAGATTACCAAAGGCCTTGGATGTCTTGCAGAAGAGTTTGAACTTTAAAGATCGAGGCTATTACAAGATTTTAAACACAGGAGGGGTATCATCAGACTTGTATTCCAGGGAACTTGCTCTGGTGTCATGTGGAAAATTGGCTGTATGGGGATGAGCCTGCTGGGAAACCAGGTAGGAAGTAGCAAAAGATAATAGGAAAAATATACAGTCGAGAGGCATGCAGTAAGTGAGCGCTCAGGATATTAGGGCTGTGGGAAATGAGAGAAAATATGGAATGGCTAGAGAGTTTTGGCTTTGTTTGCTTGGTTAGTTGGTGATGCTACAAAGAAGAGGGAACAGAGAAACAAGAGCTTCCTGTGCTGTCGGCGCTGTAGGTAGCATTTACTGTGCACACGCCATGTGCCGTGCTCTTCGCATTCATCGTTCAAAAGCCCTATTTAGACAAGAATCGTTACTCTCTCACCTTCTATGTCCCAAAACTCAGCTCTAAGGGATGAGATGCCTTGGCCAAAGTTATACAATTACAAATGTCAGAGCCAAGATTTGAACCCATTCTGACTTCATAATCTGCCCTAAAATATTTTAATGTATATATTTAATCTTTAATAGAATTTAATTTTAAAGGTAATGAGCATTCATTATACAAATGGGAAAACATCTAAAAACAGGAACAGGAAAAACTGTCATCTGAGTAGGATCTTGCCACACAAAAAGCCGAATCTTGGCTTTATTTTTCTGGGTGAACTTTCAGGTGGGGACAGAAGGACATTGGCAGATGACACAGTTGGGGTTGAGTATATGAGTCTGGATCTCAGACTAGGAATCACAGTTAGAGAAACATATTTGAAAATGATCCGTGGATGAGTGCTATGTAAACCATGTAAGTGGAGAAAATATATTTTTTAAAAAAGAACCATAGTAACCAAACCTTCCTTACTCTTGCAACTGTATGGAGCCTGACTCCTTACAAAGAAAATAAAGACTTTATATTTTCTCTGAAGAAGTGAAAGGACCAGTTTGTGTAAATAGATTTGTATGAATTCTGATGTTTATGATAAACCTTTCTCAGTGATTTTGGAGGTTTCTGGTGTTTTCCTATGTCAGTCTGTTGCTAATTTGTCTGTGTCTCCTGTTTTACCAGTGCGGTACCTAAGTCCTTTTCACAGGTTAATTGAACTCTAAAATGATACTCTGAGGTAGCTAAGTCTGTGGAAGCATGAATGTGTCAAAAAGAAGGATTTAAAGACAATTCTTGTTAAAGAATAGCTTGCACTCTTGCTTTATCACTTTTGTTTTTATCCAAATGATTTTTGTATTCTTGGGAAAATGTCAGTGTTCATCATTGTTAAGTTGGGAAAAGAAATAACCACACCAGGTTATTTTGTAGATGTCAAAAGCGACACAGGAAGTAAAGAATACTACGAGGTACTAACAGTGTGCAACACTTTTTGTTCCTTGTACTTTGTCCAAAAATAATTGACTCATTAATCTCAACTATATCAATCTGGTCCCATTATCAGGGTCAAAGAGAGGTTAATTTTAATAAGCTGTTGAGTATCATTTCACAGATAGGCATGCACTTAACAGATACTATCTTAGAAAGAACACAATAATTAGAAAAATTATTTTGAGGTGATTTCAGGGGAAAAATACCATAAATGAAACCTTCACTTTCTGCTGCAGGATTACTAGGAGAATAAAAACTGAGCTATGCTCCTAAAATTGACAGTTGAAAGTATAGCACAAAGTAAATTTCCCTTTTCTTTAGGATAATGTTTCTGGAAATAATAAAATATTTTCACAAAGTGAACAGTAATTTAACCCAAATCACAGAACTGTGAGGGTGACGAATTATGGGAATGTGACATTAGATTGTTTTAGCTTTGAATCCTGATGTCATCTTTCACTATTTGACTTTGGGCAAGGGATTTACATTTTACAGGTTTCTGTTTCTTTGTGAGTGGGGCAATAATATATTTCACAGACTGACTTTAGCGGTTGAACAAGAAAATATATGTAAAAGCATCATGCACAATCCTTCATGTACTATAATTGTTCAATAAATATCATTCCCCCTTCCCCAAATAATAAACTCTAATCATGTACTTATTATTAGCATGGTCTCTCTTTCCAAAAATCTGTTACTGTAATTTTGAAGTTGAGCAAAATAACCGTTCACTCCTACCAAGTGGTTTCTTTCTTTTTGCTTTCTTTCCTTTCCTTCCAACTAAGACATTGCTTTCTTTTATTTCATTTTACTTAACAGATTTAAAAGCACTGTTTATACTTCTATTGTCAAGGGCAGTCATTCATTTGAAGTAAGGCAATGTTCCATTGTTACAGTTATTGGTGCCTATTGGAGGGAGAGTTAGAATTTTATGAAATCTGTTTAGACATCACCTTTTTTACATTCCCCAAGAGGAATTCTTGCTTTGACTAAAATTCTTTCTGATGATACTTATATTAAAATACTTTCCCTCATTATGGAATTATATTCATTAAGGACCTATTATCCTTTCCTCCTGTATCATAACCATCCCACATGCATATATAAACCAAAAATTAAAAAATGGAGAAAAAATACTAAATAAAATTTTTTAACATTCAAGATAAAATGAATGAGATTTGACTATATGCCATGCATTTTTTTACAGATGGAATTTGATAAATAAGACAGTTATTGCCATATTCCAATGAAAGAGGCAGATATATAAAAAACCAATGGCAGATAGTGCCATCATGGAAGCATGCATCTATTATTGTAGATATCTAAAGGTGACTCATGTGCAGGGACTTATCACCTGGTCTGCAGATAAAAGGTACATATGTTAGGTTGTTTCTCTACTGGGCTGGTTAGGAAGTATCCAAAATAGGACACACTGACAGGTCTGAGGTGGCTGCTAATCTGCTGTATTGTCACATGGTTGGGTTCTTGGGTACTCCATGTTCTCTTTTGAGCTCTGGGAATTTTCTCCAGTTTGCATGCTTTCATGATCCAACAGCCATGCACTGTCCCAGCTATGGGGGCAATGTGTAAAGTGACAATTGAGGGTCATCTGTTGTGGATTGCAAACTCCACTCTGAGTGGCCAGCATCATGATGGGACAGAGAACAGAGTGCTTTCAATTCCCTTAGGCAGTTGGGCTTCTGCATATGGTTTTGTAGCTGACAAAGTTGTATTAGTCAGGGTTCAGTCAGGCAGACAAACATCATTATAGATTTTTCAAACAGAGAATATAATAGAGGGAGGTGGTAATGTAGGTGATAAAGAGCTGAGAAGCTGACCGATGGACAATGTGGTAACTACAAGTGACAGCAGGAAGCTACGACCATTCCTCAGTCTAGAGAAACAAGGTTGAGGGAGCCCAGGACCTGAGGCCACTTGGTGGAAGGTGGAATTATGACTGGTCTGTGTATTAGATGCTGGGTCTATAGAAGGCAGGATATTCTAGGAGGAGGTGGAAGCAGTGGGCAGAGGCCACACAAACAGAGTGACAGGGAAAGAATATCCTGGCTTCTACTTTTCTCCTGCTCTCTAATCTCCTCCTGTTGGCTAAACATAGTAAGGGATTTGGGAACTGGTGAAAGGTAGTTTCTAGGAGAAGATCCAAGATTGAATCTCAGTCCCAACAGGTGATGACCACTGAGGCAGATATGGAGATGAACCCTCCGTCAGGGAACACCTAGCTATGGGAAGTGTGGTCTGTAGATGGCCTTCAAATGCCAGCTTCTTTAGTTTGCCTCAGCTTCCGTGAGCCAGAGGTCACGCCCGATCTGGGGTAGCCCACATCTGGTGACTGAGCTGGGAGAACACATAAAGGCCTGGTCTTCTGGGCAGATGGCACAACTCCGACAGCAGTGTGCTCTCCAAAGCTCCCAGATGTGTTGGCCAAGACTCTGTTAAGCCTGGATACCAGTTTGATGTCTCCCTCTGCCCAATTCCTCTTCCTCTGTTTTTCTCTCTCAGGTAAATGTCTCATACCCCAAACTCCATTTCATCACCTGCTTCTAGATAACTTGAACTTGGACACTGGTATTCTTATCAACTCCAACATCAGACATGATCCAGGGAAGAGGGAAAAAAGGACAGGTCATGGATGGATCTAGGAGGGAAATAGTATGGTGACTCTATAGAGTAGAGAAACAGCAGGAAAGGGGGAGTGAGTCCCTTGAATGTTGGAGCAGCTGGGCAAGTCATCAAGGAGGAGGTGGAAGGACTAGGAGATTTGAATCGGTGGGTAGCAGTGAAGGGAGGATTCTCAAAGAGATGAAGAGCTCAACCAAAGATGTAACCCTGGGAATTATCTTTAGGGCAAGAGGTAGAGCAAGAATTTAGGACCTGGCATTGGTACTAAATTCTGCTCCAGAGAAGGACTAGAAGTCATAATCAGAGAAAGAGGTATTTCTTTTACACTTTGCAGCATCTGGGAAAACATTTCTTAGTGTGGCAGAAAGAGGCATACAGATTATAAATAAGCTTTTTAACAAGATTTTGTATACAGGTTCATTTTTTTCTCATACAAAGCTTTAATCACAAAAGCATAATTGAGCCAGGTAGAAAAAGTCATTGTTTAACTATAAATCCCTTTTATTTTCTGGTGGTTTATCTCAGAAGGGAATAAAATCAGAAAGGCACTCTCATAAGCAATTACATAATGGAATGGTGTGCTAACTTACTGTGAGCTTTGGTTTGGGAAAGGAGTTGTGCTGTGCAAAAAGGCAAGGTGTGATTTTTTGGTTCTTCCAGAGTGCATTGAGTGCATTGTCTGTGAGCATGGATTTACCATGCTTCTAAAGGAAATAACTATGCTGAAAATGCAAATAATATTTTATAGCTATGTTGAGGAAAGAAGGTATCATAAAAGTGACTCTTGGACCTTGGGAGCTTGGGTTGAATGTTCCTACTGATTTCTTGGGACAGTATACAACCCTGGGATGTGTGTGTACACAAAAGGAGTATTTGGACTGTCCTCAGTACTGGCCATGGTGTGGATGATTCTCATCATGGCCCCAGGGATACCAATTCAATTCCTAAGACCAACTAGGGAATTTCAATTCTTATTGATGATGATGCTTATCATTGAGAACAAATCATAAATGGAGAACCTTTCTGGTAAAAGGAAGCCTTTGTTGCCATGGATAGCCCCATCCACAGTGATTAGGGCTTTAAAATATATTCCCATGCCCTTGACTCTTCTAATAGGGATCTAAATATGGTGATGAAGGAGACGCCAGGTGCTGGACAACTGTCCGAAAGCCTCTCTTAAGATTCTCTTTTGTGCTTAGTGTTGTGTGTTAAAGGAGCCGTGACTAGGTAGTGCAATCATTGCATTCATTAAAGAAATGAAAACACTTTCTGCTATAGTAATTTGATAGTAATACACATACACATATATTGCAAGAAGCAGAAGCAACACCCCAGTACCTGTATGATTTTCTTTAGTTATAAAGCTGATGCTCAGCAATCAACATGAAAATTGTTTATAGATGTCTTTGTTTTATTACAAAGCACTTGGTGATTGCATTTTAACCTTACTTAGTAATTCATACAGAATGCAAGCAACAAAGGCATCATCATAGTTATACGTTGAAAATTGCCTTACTAGGATATTACTTTTTCACTTGTGTGATGTGGACTTCAGTGAGAATATGTCCAGAGCTTGCTTTGTAGGGAAGAAAATCACACACTGAAGCACTGTAAGGCTTTTATGATACACAGATTCCATATTAACTTTAGGACAGCGTTAGAGTTTACTAGCAACTCTCTTTCTTAGGGCTCCATTGATATGCAATAAATACCTATCATAAAAATAATGGCGAAAAGTTGAGATTTCAATTTTTATACATCTGACTGGATCAATATGTAACTATATGGGTTATTTAAAGTTTATGTAAAGCTTAGCTCTGGCCACAGGAGACATACTTGAAAGGGCTTTTATCTGACAAAATATTCTTATGATCCTTCTCC
This sequence comes from Micronycteris hirsuta, assembly GCA_004026765.1. Classification (NCBI taxonomy): domain Eukaryota; kingdom Metazoa; phylum Chordata; class Mammalia; order Chiroptera; family Phyllostomidae; genus Micronycteris; species Micronycteris hirsuta. The sequence continues at coordinate 43,725 of PVJI01002064.1, forward strand.
TTCCTCCCCCCATGAGGAAGACTTTTATTGCTGAATTAAATGTGGGAAGGAAGATGTATTGTGAACGCATGCTATTTTGGATGGAAATAAATACAACCTCTTTGATGTGGAGTAAACCTTCTGGCAAGAAAACCTGCCACCCTGTTTAGGAAACACTCTGCTGTCGGACAAGGTGCCACTGTGCTGACGGTCGTGGAGGAGCCAGAATAAGCACAGAATGAGAAAGTCAGATTTCATCAGTGGAATCTGAGAGTGGACCTTCTGTGATAGAAAGGAATATGCATTGTGGATTGCTTGACTTTGGCACCATCTAGAACTCTCTGGAAGGCAATCTTTGGAGTCATCAGGAAGCCTCTTTTTGTTGTATAGGGATAATAAGTTGAGAAAGAATATTGGGGGGGAGGGTGTTTGGGGATGCTTTCTGTCTCCTGGATCAAAGGGGATGGATATTCCTAGGAGGGGCACCATGCCTTTCAGAGAAAGCCTTTAGTGGCCAGTGTAGAAACAGATGAATATATGTCTGGGTTTAGTGTTAACTTTGAAATGGTAAAATATATGATTTATCATATACAGCACGGTAATTACAGTTTTTAAAGCGGTTTCTCTGTAGCCAGTCTGAGTAAGAGATGCACGTACACAGTCGTCAGTTGACTCTCAGTAGAGGAGCAGAACCCTTGGACCGGACAGGGTGTTTCTGCCAGTGCCCAGGCGAGGCTGTGTGCTCGATCAGCCTCCAAAACCCCGTCAGAAAGCGTGTGAGCAGATCTTTGTCTTTGGAGAATCCCATGTTACCTTTGATTTTCACTTGAGACACCTGCAGGGTTCTTTCTCTACTTCAGGCTTTTATTTAGTTTAAATAAATACATTGGAAGGAAAACATGTGGATTTCTAAAACCACACGGCCCAACTCAGCCTTATTCATGAGTTCTAATAGGAAAACATTTGGTGAGATAACAGCATTCATTGGGGTGTTCTCCCCAGGACATATGGGTTGTCTATCCTGGGACTTCGGGGCTGGCAGGAACCTAAAATGTGGTCACGTGGGATGCCCTTCTCTGTGCTTTGAAGCATCTGCGTACAGAGACCATTACTTGTAGCCTCAAAGATGTAAGGGAGCCGAGAGGTCTAATCCAGGTGAGTTCCTTGCACAGCACACCTCTGGCAGATGTGGTCAGGGTCCTACAAGTAACTCTGGGCTATTCCCCTCAGGGTTTGGAAACTAGGTTCTGCTGTTATGTAACCCGGTGCTCTCAGCTTTTAGTCTGTGTCAGGATCACCCGGAAGGCTGTGAGACAGCCTGGTTGTGGGGCTCCACCCTGGGAGTTTCTGATTCAGCAGGCCTGGGATGAGGCCCTAGAATTTGCCTTTCTAACAAGTTTCTAGGTGCTGCTGGTGCAGAGACTATACTTTGAGAACAAAAATATAGAAGTTTTGGATGGTTCCTGAAGTTTGAAAATTAACGAAAGATCAGATAAAGAAAGATGCTAAATTGAGTGTACAATATGAATTCTAGTAACTTTTTCAAGAGTGTTTCTCAACTGAAAATCTTAATGTCTGATTTAATTTCGATTATGAATGTACTGGTAGTTTTTGAGAGCACTGAAGACTTAAGACCTAAGCATGTATTATATCTTTTAAATCACTTTTTTGCCAAGAAGTAAGTCTGCCAATCATTCTGAGAAAGCTGTAGGGGATTTAGTTACGCAAAGCTTTGTTGAGGATGAAATGTTCTTATTCTCTTGAAAGCTTGTGCAGAGACCTGTTATACTGAACAGCAGTTTTAGTGGTTTTAAAATCGTAATTAATTTCTCACTCTCTGATCACAAATTCCAGTTCCTTCTTCTCTTTTCCTCTCTCTGTTTTTAGAGAATAAGAACAGTAACAACAGCAATAACAGCAGCCACTGTTTACTGCAGGGCTGAGTTGCCTTTTTGTTCCCAGCACCTTAATATTTGGGGTCTCCAAGTCTCCCAACAACTCTGCAAGTTAAATGTTTTTATTCCTATTTTCCAGTTGAGGAGATTGATACTGAGAAATGCCAGGTAACTTACTGAAATGCATATGCAATTTGGTATTTGATGTTGTAGAGACTTGTATTTCCTTCATTACAGAACACATTACCCTCTCCCCAAATGATACATCTGCTTTCTGAAGCATTTTGTCTTTGTTGACATCAGTGTTGCTTGAAGGAAGCTAAGATACTTAACATGTTGAGTGCCTACTAGATGGTGCACATTTTATATATTTGATTTCATTTATTCCTTTATACCTGCAACTTAAATAATGCTAACCTCATTTCAAGGATGAAAATTCTGAAACTTCAAGAAGTATGGGACCTACTTACCATATTTTCAGACTATAAGACACACTTTTTGCCCCCAAATTTGGGAGGAAAAGGGGTGTGTGTCTTATAGTCCGAATGTAGCTTACCTGGCTGTTTACATTTACGTTGGTGAAATATTATGTTATTTATGTTATTAAATATTTTGCCACCTTTTTTGCTTCAAAAATTTTCCCCCTATTTTCCTCTTCTAAAACCCAGGTGCATCTTATGGTCCGGTGTGTCTTATAGTCTGAAAAATACAGTTAAAAATTTGAGGAGCAGTATTTGAACTCAAGTCTTTCTAGTTCCTAAACATATATTCTTTTGAAGACAACAGTGTTTCTATAAGCCTTGAAATGGTTTTAAATGTTATTAAGGTTGATAACTGTTGCGGTTAGTTCACCTAACCACCAGCAGACTTACCCATGGGCAGAACAGGAAGTTTTGCTGGAGAGATTTGTGAGTATGAGGAAGTCCTGTCACCTCTCAGCCTCCCTGGGAAACTCTCAGGGGCTGGGCAGCCTGGTGCTTGTCCATTAGTGTTTTATCACTGTAAATGCAGCCTTGCTCTCTCCAGTTGTCTCCTGCAAATGCGTCCCCCTTTGGGAGGGCTAATGCACAGAAGTACCCTCCCTGATTGCCTTTCATTTTCTGTTGAAATGAGCCAAATGGTCTTTAGAGAAAAATGTTCAGATATTTTTGTTACAGCATATTAGAGAAATACATAAAGGTAAAGCAAATAACATAATATTTGTGTGTATAGCAGCCAGCTTTATCAAATTGTAATAATTTTCCATATTACTCTGGAAGTTTTTTTAATACTGTACCTTTTCTTTAGTATTGGAAGCCTCTTACGGTCTTTATTTTAAATTCATTCTTTGTCACTCTTCTGCTGAGTTAAGCACTAGCCTATATTTGGTGTTTATAATTCCAATATATATTTTATACTATCACTGCATATATATGCATTTATTAAAATATATTGTACTGTTTGATGTTTTTAAACTTCACATAGTGCATACTTTATGCATCATTCTGCAATTTGCTTTTTTGCTCAACCTTATATTTTTTGAGATTTATCTGTGTTGATAAATGTAATTTCAGTTCATTGATTTTCACACTGTATAATGCTGTATTGTGTGAGAACACTAATGCTGATTTATGCATTCTATTCTGAATGACTATTTAGTTTGTTTCCATATTTTGCTATTAAATACAGTGATATAGTGACACATTTGTATATTTTATCTTTGAGTATATTTGAAAGTTGTCTATAATATTCCTAAAAGAAAGGTAAAGCAAATGATTCAAAGTATTGGAAGTGGAATTGCAGGGATGAAGGGCACACGCATCTCTGACTTTCCTAGATAATGCCAGTCTTCCGAAAGGGTTGTGACAGTGAACACTCCCACCAGCAGTCGATAAGAATTCCTTGTGGTAAGACTTTATAATATCAGATATTTAAAACTTTTTCAGTCTGGGGAATATAAAATGGTATGCTAATGTGTTTTAATTTTCATTTTACTAATTAGTGATGTTGAACATTTTTTCATATGTTGCTTAGTAATGGGTAAAGGGTGGTTTTCTCTATTTAAGCACCAAAAAGCTGTGTTATAGCTAATATTTAATTATATTTTAAATTTACTAATTAATTTGCATCATGTTTTGTGCTATTACTTCTTATATCCTACATATTCTCTTTATTTTCACTTTTCCTCCTTCTAAAATGTACTCTTTAATGGGATTTTAAATTTCCCTAGTATTTGTATGTCTAAAACTAAATATTGAGCTCAGTCTGCAGTGGTAATTTATACAATTATAAAATTAGAGGTTTAAATTTGTTTTCTCAGCCATTTAAAAATATTGCTCCATTGTTTTGTTTTTGGTGCTGATGAGTCTTCTGCTGTCAGAATAATTGTTCCCTTATCGATCGTTTCTCTTCTCATTTTGACAATTCGTAGTCTTTTTTCTTTATTTGTTGTCTGTAATTTTCTTACTGGATACTCAACATATTCTTTTAATCTGAGGATTCATGTCTTTCCTAAATTATGTCAAGTTCTCATCTATCTGTGTAAGTATTCTTGTTCATCATTGGTTTTATTCTTTTTTTCTGTACCATCGGTCACCTTTATATAGCTCTTCATTCTACGCTTTGTGTCTCTTAGCTGCACCTTGTTGTGGCTGATCTCTCTTTTGTCTTTGAATGGATTTTGGATGAATTCTCATATTTTCTAATTATTTAATTTTTTTTTACCCTCTGTAGGCTAACATTTATCTCACCATATTGTTAGCTACTATTCCTTCAAATTATCTTACAATTCAATGGCATAAGGCAGCTATCTCTCATTATTGCTTATTTGTCTGTGGGTAGCTGGAAACCAGCTGATCTTGGCTGGGTTCAGCCAGGGTGGCTTTTTTGTTTTTGCATGTGTCTCTTGTCTTTCTTGAACCAGGGACTAGAGAGGGGTGTTCTTCTCATAGTGATTGTTAGAGGAATAAGAGAATGAATGGAAACACTCAAAATTTCTTAAGGTTTAGTCTTGAATCACTTATGCCTGTTTGTATTAAACTACGTAATTCATGTTGGCTGAGCCCAAAGTCAAGGCACAGAGAGAGATAGTCTGCATTTACGGGAGGAATTCCAAAGTCAGTGATGAGAGGCATAATGACCATGGAGAAAGATGAAGCATTGAGGCCAATAATGCAGTGTGCAACAAATATGTGTTTTTTATTTTTGTAGTAGCAGAAAAACAGCCCCCAAAAGATACTCACACTCTAATCCCTATAGATATGTTCTATTTGTATATTTAATTAATGTAATGATCCTTAAAATAAAGAGATGATCCTGGATTATCCAAGGGGCCCAGTATAATCTCATGAGCCCTTAAAAGCAGAGAACTTTGTCCAGCTCAAAATGAGTACCGTGACAGAAGATGAAGGCAGAAGAGATATAACAGAAGGTGCAGTCAGAGTAGTCCAGGTTGCTCCATGATTTCTAGACAGAATACCATAGAAATAATTCTGTATGTTTCCAGTGGATAAAGTCAGCAGACACACAGTATTGGCCCACCAGATAGCCACTGATGCTAAGCTTGATTACCTGGTCCAGATGGTATCAGCTATGTTTCTTACCTTTAAAAATCACATTTTCCCTTTTGTAAGTTTCATTGGCATTTTGTGGGGAGATACTGCTATATTATGCCAAACCTCCACTGATCAGGTTTGGCATTCACTGATATTTATGCTCATATTAAATACCCCTATCATGATTGGCAAATGGTGATTATCTAGTTTCATCCTTTTCACATTTGTGGATTAGCATTTTGCTGTGAGAAAGGATTTTCTCTGATTTCCCATTTATCTGTTTATTCATTTATTTTAATTACATCAGCAAGGAGTCTTGGATTCCTGTTTTATTCAACAGGGTATAATTTTGTACTCTCATTAGTTTTTTTGTTTGTTTGTTTTGTTTTGTTTTATTGATGCTAAGATTGTTCTAGATTAGCCTATGGTAGATCTTCAAGCTAGTATATGTTCTTTTAACATATTCTCCTCATTCTTTGAGTACTTCCTTACTTTCTAGCATAACAGGATATTCTAGGCTCAGCCTGTCATCTTGTACTTTTTCTGACCTAGCCTGAAAACAGCTATTTCTCCTGGAGGACGGTATTTTAAGACCAGATCAGAATACTCAATATGTTCACTGCTGCTGGAATGTCATTGCTTTTAGGATGACTGGGTTTCATTGCTCTTAAGAGGAATGTCATCTCCTCTTAAGAAACAGAGCTTATCCTCCATGAAAAATTTTTCAATGTATGAGCATTAAATAAAATTTTAAATTGATTATATTGATTTTAAATTTGTCACCAATTTGGAAATGTGAGTTTATGGAATTGTGTGACCAAGTTTAAAAGTTCAACAATGGACAAATGACCAGTTTTTTAGTTGCCGGGGTCAGGCTCTCCATGTGACATTTGGTTTGTCCACCCTGTGCTGAGGCTGTGGGTGGAAATGCTCTGATCCCACTCGGCCATTGCCCCCATGGCCAGCCACATGCTTACATTTCTACTCGACGTGGCTGTAAGTGGCTAGAAGCCACAACCACATGTGTTTCTGTTTCCTAACCCTGAAAGTGTTAAAGCGGATGTCCTTTTTCTGAATTCTTCTAGGCATCCTGTCTGTCTTTTTTTCTCCCTTGTTTAATTTTGTAGTTGGATCTATTTTTTCAATGTCTATGAAATGTTTCTATAGCTAGTAAAATTTGCTAGCATAATATATCTGGAGTAGTGACTGGGAGATCCAAATCCGTTGCTAAATTCACACAAGACAACTCCAACAAAATCTCACACAATAATAGAACAGTTTTATAATAATTTGAAAGGAAAAATGGAGTCATGTCTTCTATAATAATCTTTATACATTGTTGAACATCGATATGTTATCTTTCCTCTGTCTAAAACTAAATCTTGTCTCCTGCACCTGCAGTTTAAGCCCATTTCTTGCTGTTTTAGCATCTGCAGAGAATAGTGGTTTGCCTTCTTTGTCTATCTGCTACCCATCGCATTGCTTGAAGGCGATTCTATTTATTCACTGGCTGACTTCTTTTGTATTCTGAAATATTTGTAGTTCCTGTTGCCTTTTTTCCTAAGCCTAGTATCTTAACGTTTTACTCTGGATGAGTGCAGCATTACAAACAACTGTCTTAAAAACGTAACATTGGAGCACAACATTGGAGGACAAATAATGAACTATTTAAATGAATAGAGATTTGATATTTAGGTATGCTAATTAAAAATTTAAAAGTAATGATTATTAAAGAAATAGCTTTTTAGGCTTGGGTAGCACATTTTTACTATGTTTTTGGAATCTTTTATTTTGGGGATTGAAAATACCTAGTTTGAAGAAATCAGCAATTAGTGAGAGAGAGATTTTATTTTAAAAAGAAATCTAGTTGTATCCAATGATCAATGCATCTAATTTGGGAATTTCTGACATGCAGAAATGTGGTTCATCCCAGGGTTATCTTAAATTGTTATTTCCATTGTCTGTTCATTCCAACAATATAAGGCTAATGGCCCTTCACTTTTTTGTCCATTTCCAGATCAACCTTGGGCATCCTTGGGCAACCTTGGGTATGAAGTGTATAGGTAATATATGAAAAATATGTTCTTTTATGCAATGCACACTATCTGGATTCTATACTTTGCTTGACAGCAGCCTCTGCCAACACCGTATGTTGTTTATATGATCTCAGAATGATGCCATTGTGATCACATGGTTTCATAAGTTCAATCCCTTTGTGTTCTTGTTTTTATATTTCATTCAAGTATGTGTGGGAATGCTACACTGGGAAATTGACCTAATATTTCCAGGTGATGAAGTATCCTTCTCTTGCCCATTATCTGAATTCCTCTTGCCACCCAGTGTGAAAATGGAAAAAAAAACTTAGGCTGACGTCTCATAATATCTTCCCGTGGCGTGCCCTTATTGAATTATTTCCAGGTGGATGCGACAGATGTTCATCAAATTGCTCCCGGCTTCCACTGTTAATTGAAGCATAATGGGAATGACAGCAGGGAAGGACAAATTATGGGAGTAGAGATACAATTTGAACTCTGCATTCTTATGACCTTCCTGGAAACTGGGGTTGGGCTGACAATTTTTTTATTTTTATATGCATGGGAAAGAATGTGAAATTGTTTCAGCTACAACACATCAATGGACTAATGTCCTCTGAAATTAGTAATCTCATAGTTGACACCTGTTATTAATCAACTTGTCATTTCTTTAACTGTGATGTGTTAACAGGTTCCTAAACCAGGAGTCGTACATCCTGACTATGAATCATGGCTCTACAGAAGTCACTTAATCTGGATGAACTGTAATTTCATTGTTTTCAAAAGGATAAAACATGATTTATGTGAAATAACTCCTTTACATGTTTGCAAATTATTTTGGAAAGGAGATAAGCATTATTCACATGCCTATTTTAAAAGTAATTTGAACCAGAATTAAAAAAAAATTCCACTCAAATAATTGGATTTGGTGTAAGATATGGACTCAAAGTTGGCCAAGTTTAACAAACATTGTACTGATGTGCTGACAGATGACTATAGCAACCAACAGAGAAGACACTACATTGAGAATGTAGTTGATAAAGTTCCTAGAAATGAGTTCAGAGGAGGGGTGAGTGGCAGTCACCAAATAATATTACAAGAGATTGGTTGGAAGGGTGGAGGGCTGAGAATATGACCCCCCTGCCTGCAAGGGGCATCCAAGAGAGAAGACTGAATGGTCAAGCACATAGCCACGGGATGTTTTTAGTGTTCATTGGAAAGAGCCATCCTGCAAGCTTGTTGGAATTTTCTTTTAAAAATTTTATTTATTTCTTTTTAGAGAGAGGGGAAGGGAGGGAGAAGGAGAGGGAGAAAAGCATTGATGTGTAAGAGAAACATCAATAGCTGCCTCTTGAATGCCTGCAATTGGGGAGCTGGCCTGAAACCCAGGCATGTGCCCTGACTGGGAATTGAACTGGAGACCTCTCAGTTTGTGGGACAATGCCCAACCCAGTGAGCCACACCTGTTAGGGCTTGCTGATATATTTAAAAAAAATATTTGTTTATTTTTAGAGAGAGAGGGAAAAGAGGGAGAAAGAGAGGGAGAGAAAAATCAACGTGTGGTTGCCTCTCATGCACCCCCCACTGGGAACCCAGCCCGCAACCCAGGCATGTGCCCTGACTGGGAATCAAACCAGCGGCTGTTTGGTTCACATGCCAGCACTCAATCCATTGAGCCACGCCAACCAGGGCAGTATTTTTTTTTTTTAAGAGAAGTGGTATGACCACAAAAGAGGGGCCCGGATCTAAAATTGTCAGGAAAGGAGGGAAGGCAGGATTCAGACACATGAATTGAATTGTAGTGGGAATGACAGCAGGGACTGATAATTAGTTCTCCCGTTGTTTCTGAGCGGATGATGAGAGCAGCAAGAGAAACCAAATCATTCCAGAAATGGGAATGGGAAGCGTTAAGTGTGGGACTCAGTTAAATATTAGAGTGGATTGAAAAAGATGGTTCATGGTTTATTTGAATTGTGGAGGGCACTATCTCTGGAGGCCAGGGAGTGGAATGGAGCAGAACTCAGAAGAGACAGACATGTGAGTGGAAGGAGCGTATGATCATTGATGGTGGACTTGGAGCAATCAGTCCTTGGTCTCCTCTATCCTCACTCACATTAACTTGATGACCTTATCCAACCTCACAATATTTATAGCTAATGCCTTCCAAATATCACCAGCTAAGGGCTTTCCCCTGAACTACAGATTCATAGATATAATTTCCTATTTGTCCTTTCAACTAGGATATATAATAAGCACTTCGATCTTACTATGTGAAACTGAAGTCCTGATATCCCTCCTAACTCACATCTGCACTTCTCACCTCACAGCTTTTCCCTTTCTGCTTTTTGCAATTTGTTCTTTCACCTGCTTATGTCCAAAATCTTGGAGTCATCCTCACTTCTCTTTTACTTACATCGAGTCCATCCGCAAAGCTTGTTGGCACTGCCTTGAGAGTATTGGTAGAACTTGACTAATTCCTACCACCTTCGCTCATAATTGTCTAATGCCTGGTTTCCCGTTTCTATATTTTTTCCTCTTAAAGTCTACGCTCAACACAGTAGCTAGAGAGAGCTGACTAAACTATATCACGTGATGTCACTATTCTGTTCAAAGCAGTCCAGCAGCTTCCCATCTCATTTACAGTAAAAGACAAAATTATTATAGTGGTTTACAGAGGACCTGCCCTCATTCTGTTGCTTTTCTGGCATCATTTCCTCTGCCTCTCCTTTTGTTCACTTTACTCCTTCATTGACTTTCATGCCTGAGAACTTGGCACTTACTGTTCCTTCTGCCTGGGATGCTGTTTCCCAGATCTTCATATAGCTTACTTCTTACCTACTTTATTTTGTTTATTGCTGTGGTTTTATCACTCTGAACAATACTTAGTATACAGTGGGCACTCATTAGCTATATATTGAGATAATTAAATCACTTTGAATTCAGATAAGTACCTGAAGGCTAACCCAGCTATTTGGTTAATGTGGGAGGGGTTTGCTGGAGAAGTGAGATGGACCTATTCCGCCACGTGTAGGAGGCAAAACCTGGTATAGAAATGTATTGTGTGAGGCAGAAGTCTAACTTTAGGGCCTCATTTTTTGTGGTTTACCTCCTCTAAGGGCTTTTCCCACTTATTTCTTAGCTTTTCAATCTGGTTTCTTTTTGAATTGTCTTTAGATTTTTATTCAGTTCATATTTACAGAACATCAACTATGTGCTAGATCCTATGATGACGGGTGCTCAAGAAATTTCATCTCATTTAAGACAATCCTACAGTAAACCTGTGCATTAGGTATTTTTTTATCATTTTGCAAGGCAGGTGGAAATAGAGGTTCTGAGTAACAGAGTAAGTCAGTGACAGAATGAGGACTCAAATTTGGTTGTTCTAGTTCTGAGTCAGGTTCACTCCACTCTGCAGTCTTTAACCTGTCAGAATAATCACATATCTACTCAGAAAGAGTCATTACCATTGGCTAACCTTATTATCTTTTTATTTTGGGGGAAAAGATCTAGAGAAATGGAAAGAACCTAAGTGTGTTAGTCATTTATTGCTTGTAATAAATTACTCCAAAATTTAACAGCCTAAAACAGGAATAAACATTAATCATCTCACACAATCCCTGTGAGTCAGAAATCTGGCCTGGAGTTTGTGAGGTTACAGTCATTTGAAGGCTTGACCAGGACTCAGGAGCTGCTTCCTAGAGGACTTGCATAAATCCCCGGCACCTTAGTGCTGCTTGTCGGCAGGATGTCTCAGTTCCGTGCCCTGGGGACCCTCAGTAGGTTTGCTGGAGTACCCTCATAACATGGCGCCCGGTGTTTTAGGTGAGCGAGCAAGAGAGTGTAAGGCAAAGGCTGCAGTGTCTTTTATGACCTAGTCTAGGAAGTCACACACCATCACTTTCGCAGTTTCCTATTCAGTGTGGGAGGGGACTGTATAGGTGTGAATATCAAGAGGTGAGAATTGTTGAAGGGTATCTTGGCGGTTAGCTTTCACAGTCTGCCCTATGTCCCCCAATGATTTCCTTCTTTCCCATTCATCTCCTTTCCAGGTCCCTCCCCAAGTTCCAGCTCTAGCATCAGCTCAGTGTCCAGAATCATATCGTCTAAATCATATCCAGGTATTATCACTATTATTCCATAAAATTCTTCTATTTTAGGTTCCCTCCTTCCTGTCAGGTTATTTTTCCTCACCTTTGCTGGACATCAAATATTTAATAAGTGTTAAGCGTTAAGGCACCAAGCTTGGAACATAAAAACTGATAAGACAGAATCTTTATCAATGCGGAGTTACGAGTCTAATGAATGAAAGGTGTGTAAATGATGGCTGCACAACCTATTTCGGGATCATACGTCGAGTAGTAACTGCCAGATGAGCTCTAGAAGGTGCGCAGGCGAGATGCCACCGTGCTGGCCTGAGTGTTGCAGACAGGCTTTTAAAGGCATCAGAAAGAAGGGAGCTTGTTACCCAGAAGAGGAAGCATGAACAAAAGCTATTTTCCCACTTATTTCTTAGCTTTTCAGTCTGGTTTTTTTTGAATTGTCTTTAGATTTTTATTCAGTTCTTATTTACAAAGCATCAACTATGTGTTAGATCCTATGATGATGGGTGCTCAAGAAATTTCATCTCATTTAAGACAATCCTACAATAAACCTGTGCATTAGGTATTTTTTTTATCATTTTGCAAGGCAGGTGGAAATAGAGGTTCTGAGTAACAGAGTAAGTCAGTAAGAGTAACTGACTCTGAGTAACGGAGTAAGTCACTTTTTTGTCCTGAATATGAGCAGACTATGAGGCTTAGCTCTGAGCCTCCTGATCTTTCTGTACTGCAGGCTCTCACTTGAAGAGCTTGCCCTATTTTCTACTTTCATGGACTTAACTACCGACTTCATGTACCTGATTTTCCAAATCATAAATCTAATATTGACCTCTGTCTATTTCATGTCTTCTACTTTTTAATAGACATTGTTACTTGGATGTTACATCATTACATTAAACTTGTAACAAAGCAAAAGTGTCACCACTCTTCTTCTTTTTTAAAAATATATTTTATTGATTATGCTATTATAGTTATCCCATTTTCTGCCCTTTATTCCCCTCCACCCCCCCCCTCACATAAGTTCTTTGGCTTCTGCATTTCCTATACTATTCTTAACCTCCCCCTGTCTGTTTCCTGCCTACCACTTATGCTTCTTATTCTCTGTACTCGTCATCACTCTTAACTAGCTTTTCCTTCCAACTTTTCATCAGCTTGAAACCTCATGCTCAGTTATGACCATCTCCTTTTTCCTCCTGTGTGCACTTTTTTATTATTTCTTTTGCTGTCGTTCCATTGTTTCCACTTCCACGGTGGTCACTTTATCTACGGAGGTCTTTGCATAAAAGTTACTGCCCTACTCTTCTCTGAGCTCATCTTTCTTAATCTGCCCTATATGCCATTGTCAGTTAGTTAAACCCTCAGGGACAGTTTTATATTGCCTCTTGTTGGAAAACTCTTGATTGCCACACCATTGCCTGTTGAATAAAAGCAGAGGCTTTTACGTCTCAGACCATTTGCCCTGTGGTTCCAATCTGCTTTTAAAGCATTATCCTAACTCTTTGCACTTCACTTCACGCAATTGCCTCCTTGAAATTCCATGGGTGATCCCATGATCCAACCGTGTCTAAAATCTATGTATTTTTCAAAGTGTCCTCTTTGAAGTCATTCTAGAAACTCATGGTTTGTAGTGGGAAATTGGCACTTACATAGGCTACTTTGTTTAGTGAAGTAAATCCGTACCTAATATGTCCAGTAAGTTCAAGTAGTTGATAAGCATCCTAAAACGAGGGACTGTGTCTGATTCTTTTTAGTTTCACCTGAGCCTAGCATGATACTTTGTCTCTGCATTCTGGTATTCACTAAATATTTGATGATGGCAATACTGTACACGAAATGTGTTGGAATAGGCGCGGAATCATGGGATTCTTTTTACTATATTTCTGAGACATAGTATCATGGAATTGAGTCATATTTTTACAGCTATCGAGGGAACATTCAGATCCTTTTGCACTAGAAATTCATATAATATTAAATGAAATAAGCTGGAAGTTGGTTGGGGCAGTGACTACCATTGTGATAGAATTTGGCCTCACTTTTCTGAATGGACATCCAAATGGGACAGAGAATCTTGGAAAAAGGATACTACAGTGGATTTCAGTTGGCTTCAGGGACTAGGAAGAGGATCTTATGGCTGGTGCAACTATGAGGAATGGGCAAAGAAAGCAGAAGGAGTAGACATCATGATCTATGGTTAATTTTAAGCTTTCATTATTGAACTCATGAGCAGCTTCAATGAAAATAAATCAAACTTGATGCCCTGGCTGGCATGGCTCAGTGGATTGAGCACCAGGATGCAAAGCAAAGGGTCACCAGTTCATTTCCCAGTCAGGGCACATGCCCGGGTTGTAGGCCAGGTACCCAGTGGGAGAGGGGGTGTGAGAGGCAACCACACATTGATGTTTTTCTCCCTCTCTTTCTCTATCCCTTCTCTTCTCTCTAAAAATAAATAAATAAAATCTTAAAAAAATAAATCAAACTTGAAAGAGGCAAATTGCTTACATTTATTTTAATTTTCATGATAAAAGATATAAAAGTTATCCTGCAAGAAGCCTTGATTTTTCACAGGGACCATGAAACCCAAGGGTCTACTTTTTGTCATGCTCCAGGCACTTCCATTAAAAGTTGATAGTAACTCTGTGTTTAGATGAGCTTTGTGGAGCATAAAGGAGTGGGGAAAACCTGTCCCCTCTTTGCTACTTGGAGAAGAATGGCTACGCAGGGAAACAGTGCTTTCTTAAAGTATTTATTAAAGTTTCATTTGCAGCAGATTATTTTCCTTCCTGTGAAAAACATCGTTTCACTGACAAATTGCTCAAATCTACACAGTGCAGTGAAATGGCTTGGCTGAGTGAGCTTCTTCAAGGAGGGAGCAGATGCTTATTAAGCACTCAATATGTGCTCCAAGTTGAGCCATATTTTTTGTTGACTACACACAGTGTGTTCTTTGGGTTTTCTTGAAAAAATCTGCAGAGTAGAGGTAGTTTGAATTATACATCTTAATTAAAAATTTTTAAAGTTTCAGAAGAAGACAAAAAGAATAAAATCTCTGATGTTTCTACTACATCAATACAACTAACATTCTTAGTATATTTTTTCCAAAAAATGTAATACATAGATTTTCCCTTATAATTTTAATCAAATATAATATAATATTGAGTTTTTAACTTATAATATATACATTTTTAATATTTTTATACCCTTTGTAATGGTATGATATGGCTATACAATACTCCATTGAGATGATGTAACAAAGTTAATCAATCAGTTCCTTATAACAGATTCATAGGTTACTGTCTTTTTAATTAACATTACCATGTTTCTAGTTAACATTAGTAATAAGTCCTGACTATCATGCCCTTCACCAGAGAACTGCCCTGCACTTTCTGGAAGCACATCCTGAGAAAGAGGCTGTATTGATGAAAGAGGGAAACCATGAACAATGGGAAGTGGTTATAAGAGTGGGGCATGCTTAGCCTGGAAAAAAGGAAACTTGGAGTTTTGTCCAAGGGCAGACACATGAGATAGACTTTAGCTATAACTGCAAGGGAAGTGTTTCCATCAAGGGCTTTAGATAAAGAAAGGAAAAGGTGAGCTAGAATAGGTGCAAGAAGAGTTGTTCTATTGGAAGAGAAGGGGCAGGTTTAGAAAAACAGTGGTGTGTGTTGGAAATTGATGAGGGAGTATAACATAGTCATTTAAGAGTTGATATCATCACTATTATAATGATAAATATGTGTTATTATAAATTTTTCTAGACCTGTTGAATTTACACCACCAAGAGTGAATGCTAAGGTAAATTATAGATATTGGATGATTATGGTGTGTTAATATAGGATTATGCTTTGTAAAGAGTGTGCCATTCTGGTGATTTATGTTGATAATGTGGGAGGATATACATGTGTGGGAGCAGGCAGAAATCTCTATCTTTCTCTCAGTTTTGTAAACCTGAAACTGTTTTAAAAAAGTTGGTCTTTTAGGAAGTGGGGGAAAAAAAGGAATGGTTTCATCAGTGGAAGCTGACATCCCAATTAAAACCAGTGTTCTTCTCATAAGACTATAAGAAATATTCTACTCTATTTTTTAAAAAATAGTAACAAAGATTTGTTGAACCATGCCATCTGCACTTATCTAAGCTTATTTCACACCCCATGCTATGACAATGGCATGCCTCTCTTTTTTTAAGTTATATTTTATTGATTATGCTATTACAGTTGTCCCAGTGTTTCCCCCTTTGCCCCCCTACACCCTGCACCCCTCACTCCCTCAGAAAATCCTCATACCATTGTTCATGTCCATGGCTCATGCATATAAGTTCTTTGGCTACTCTATTTCCTGTACTGTAATTTACATCTCCGTGGCTATTCTGTAACTACCTATTTGTACTTCTTAATCCTCTGACCTCTTCACCCATTCCCCCGTACTCTTCCCATCTGTCAACTACCAAAATGCCCTCCATGATTCTGTCTCTGTTCTCCTTGTTTGCTTTGTTTGTTTTTTAGATACAATTGTTGATAGATATGTGTTTATTGCTATTTTACTATTCATAGTTTTGATTTTCTCCTTCTTCTTAAATAACTCCCTTTAACATTTCATATAACAATGGGTTGGTGATGAAGAACTCCTTTAGATTTTTCCTATCTGAGAAGCTCTTTATCTGCCCTTCAATTCTAAATGATATCTTTGCTAGGTAGAACAATCTTGGCTGTAGGTTCCTGCTTTTCTTGTGTTCTTTAATTTAATTAGTGTATCCTTTATTTCTAACTGGGTGTTTTTTATGCTGTTGAGGTCCTCACTAAGTTCCTTGAGCACCCTTATAACCAGTGTTTTGAGTTGTACACCGGATAGATTGCTTATCTCCAGTTCTTTTTCTGGAGTTTTGATCTGTTCTTTCATTTGGGCCATATTTCTTTGTCTCATTTTGACAGCCTCCCTGTGTTTGTTACTATGTATTAGATAGAGCGCTACCTGTCTTGGTAGCATGGCCTAATGCAGTAGGTGTCCTGTAGGGTCCAGTGGCACAGCCTCCCTTGTCACCCAAGCTGGGTACTCGAGGTGCCCTTCATGTGGGTTGAGTACACCCTCTTCTTGTAGTTGACCCTTGATTACTGTTGGCAGTCAATGGGAGGATTTACCCAGGCCAGTCAGCTTCAAGGACTAGCTGTGACCACTGTTCACCAGCCTCCACCCTCTGTGGAAGATCAGCTGTGCAGGGGCAGGTTGGCGGTGCTCCTACATGGTCTGTAGCTGTCCACTGGGTGCTCAGGCCCTGGTGTTTCCTGGGTGGTGCAGACCAAGGTCAGCTTCCACTGGTGTTTTGCCTGGGGACACCCTGCCTGAGCTATAAAGCAATCTGAAATGGCTTCTAGTAGCACTGGGCTTGGAGATTCCAGGCGAAGCCAAGCTGTGAATCTAGGCTGATTGCTATTCATGCTGGCCTGGGGCTCCTTAGCAAGAGGTATGGGAGACTGGGGGCTCTCTGAGGCTGGCTGTTGCTTGTTTGATAGGATTTAGGAAGTTGTGTAGCATAAGCCAAAGCCAGCCATTCATATGAAAAAGTAGCTTGGGTGGGCCCATATGTTGGGTGGGATGGAGTCTCTGGGGATCTCTAGAGTGGGGCAAACAGTGTGAGCCAGGTTGATTGAGTCTCAGACATGGCACTAGTTTCTGGCTCTGTGGCTTTGTGGGCAGAGGGTTCAGAAAAGGGACAATGGCCCACCTTTCTGTCTAGGAGAAGGCTGTCCTCCAGTACTCGTTCTGATGCCAGATATTTCCCTTTCTCTCTGTATGCCACTGGTGCCTTTCAAGCTGCTACCTTGGTGATGGAGCTCAGAAGGAGTGAGTCTGATTAAATCTGTGTGTGGATTCTTTAAGAGAAACTGCTTGGGACTCCAGAAGTTTCTTCCATCTACTCAGTCCCTGCTGGTTTTTGCAGCCAGAAGTTATGGGGGCTTATGTACCTGGCACTAGAACTGGGCCGGTGGAACTGGTGTGGGGCTGGGACCCCTCACTCCCCAGACATTTCTCCTGAATTTTTATCCACCACACATGTGGGACCAGCCTACTCCATGTCTCTGCCTCTCCTACCAGTCTGGATGGTTGTGGTTTCTTTAATTCCATAGTTGTCAGACTGCCGTTCAACTCAATTTCTGATGGTTCTGAGTGAAGGTTGTTCTATATTTTAGTTGTAATGTTGATGTGGTTGTGTGAGGAGATGAATCATGTTTTTCTATGCTGCCATCTTGACCTGGCTTGCATTTCTAAAACAGGGAGAGGATCTGTGGCCATAGAACAACATGATCCAAGTGACCCACAAGGTGACACATTTTGTTTCTTTATGTCTCCTTAATTTACAATACCGTATGAGTATGTTTTGATAAACCTGAATGATGATTTTCACCGCTGGTTCCCCCAAAGTATTATACACTCCTTTGGAGTGGGTGCAGTTGTCATTTTTCCAGTGTCTTTACCAATGAGGCAGAAAGGATATTTCTTTTATAAACATTTGTGGAAATGAGTATTTTAGTTTTATTCTTGTTATTCATCTGGTTCTTTATAAACAAAAAAAACCGTGTATTTGCACTAATGCATTTGAGTTGCATCATTTCTATTTAAACAATTTTAAGAAGTTTCTGCTATTTCTTTCCTTGTTCTCAGACTACAACTTTTGTTCCCACAGACATCTCCTCCTGACCGTCAGATTTTCTGAACATTATACCTCTTTTCCCAACTGACAGAGGTCATGCCTATGTTGTTATCAATATCTAGTGTTCTGGTATAGCAAATATTAGATCTGAAGGAAAGTATATTATATATTTTAATAAAAATTACTATGTCAAGCCATTTTATTTTTAAAGGCCCAGGTTTTTGAAAGCTTCTAGAAATTCACTCTTAATTCTAAAAATGAGTGATTATTTCTAGAAATTATAAGGCATCTGACAGTTCAAGACCATTAATCCAGGGGACACGAGTCATTTTTTTTTCAAGAACTTTATCTAATCACTAATGCTTACTTGTTTCATTAAAATATCTATTTGGAACTTCATTTTCCATGTACTATTACACTCAGAAAAATTTTCCTCATTGGGCCCTTAGAGATCCTCCTACATTATACCTGTTGGTACTCATTCTAGCTGTGGAATCAGCAAGTCTGGAAAGTGTGTGTTAGCAAAGATGGAATGTTTATAGGGTGAACAGTAAACATTAGGTGAATTTTGCACTGCTTTCTTTGGGGGGCTGGAGCATAGTTTGAATCAACTTTTTGTATGTTTGAGGTTAATGGCTTTCCTAGGCCAATTCTTTTTTGTTCATTACAATTTTATTAAACTATAATGTACCCTGCTGTAGCCATATGCTTCTTTCATTTTTTTTTCATTTATTCAACATTAACCATGCTCCCTACTGGGTCTAGATATTGGGCTGCAGGCTAGGAACACAAAAAGAGAAAACATGACTCTACTTCAAGGAACAAACTTTTGGTTGGACAGTACAGAGGCCACAGGAAATTGTTGAGTCTTCTCTCTGTGTGTTTTAAGGTTTATAATGGTAAGTATAATTATAAACGTTTTCTTAAATTGTGATGCTGTGAGAAAGCAGCATTTGCCTGTGTAGAAATGTTTTTTTCCCAGCTTTATTGAGGTCGAATCTACACATGATCATTTGATATACACATATATTGTGAAATGACCACCACTGTCAAATTAATGAACACGTCTCTCCTTATGTAGTTACCTTCCTTTGGTGGGTCGGGGCTGGGGATGAAATATTAACTGAAACTCGCAAGAAACTCACTTTTACTTTTCACATAGGTGGGATAGCCACAGAGTACCTAGTTGAAAGTTATCTGTATTTTCCCTCCATTCTGTGTATAAATCACAATTTCTCTGTTTTGGGGGTAACATCTTTCATACTAATGATTAGAAGTCATTAAATCAGCCCCTTATTGGAGTTCTTCATGTCTTCAACTGCTTTGTGGCCACTCCAGATACTTCAGAGTCAAATCTAAATACTTAGTAAGGAAGTTCTTATAATTCCTGCCCCTTCCATTTCTTATCCTGAATTAAACCAGGTAAACATTCTAAGGAATGCCTCTTCATCTTATCAGATCACCATTGTGTCAATAATTGGAAACTCATTCCTAATACCAGATTTCTGAAGATTTTTTATTGAACAGAATATCTAGCTTTCTTTTGTAGGTTATGGAATTCATTTCACTTTCTTCTGTTTCAGATTCGGAAATCACTGGGATTTTTTATGTGGTATATTGAGTCTTTTGAAACTGCATGTACTTAACAACCAAATACCCCAAGTAAATAATTGAATTAATGCCAAGAATAAAAGTACAGGCCTGTGACATTATTAAGCACCAATCTCAGCCATCCTCCTGGCTGTCCCAAGTGGATCACTGCTAACATTTAGTGGACACTTTGGTGGTCACTGCAGGCCCATTTGTCTTCTTCTGGAGCCGAGGGTCCCATGCATTGTAGTCACCACATAGAGTGTATAAACAAGAAAATGGCTTTTCATTCCCACACTTCACCAATAGACCTTTTCCTTCTTCCATACCCGCAGTTTTTGCTACTCTCATAACAGAAATTGATAGGCTTAGGCACACTTTACAGAGTGGAATGGTTTCAAAGAATATATTCTACAGTACATAGGTTTAGAGAACTACAGGTAATAGCAATATCATTTTGCAGAAGAGATCCATCCCATTGCTATTTAATTAAAATCTTTCTACTGATGGAAAGTTCTCTCTCTGGTGTTTTCTTTAATGCATTCATGATGCATCTGTTTGGGCTCCCTTGCTAGAGATATCTTTCATTATAATCCGCCTACCTAAATTTGTAATTAAAATTCTAAAGTAAAATTTCCATTGGCAAATTGCCAGAGGGCTCAGTGAACTTGTCTTATTTCTCTGAAAGAAATCACTCTTTGAAAAATTTGGTTTTGTGCTTTGATCATTTGATTATTTTGAAGTTTTTTTGTGTACACATATGTACACGCACTAATGGGGTAATATGAAGATGAAGAGTGGCTTTTTGTTTGATATCACCAATTTCTGCCTGTTCCTGTGGAGTTAGAAATAGATAACATTAAGTAAGTGTGTTGCATTTTTTTTAGGTAGGAAAATGGTAAATAAAATATATTTCAAGACAAGTGCTTTCAGGCTTTGTTGATCTACTTAAAACATCTAGAGAACACTAAGACAACAAAAGAAGAAAAAACCCTTAGAGATGCTTAGTAGAAATAATATCTGTTTTATGTTGGTCCAGAATGTTCCTTCAAATTTCCTTGTGGTTTATGCAATAAAAGATCTACAAACACCTTTTGCATTTCAGTTAAATTTGGAGTGTTCTCTTTTGGGAAGAATGAGATGAGACAGGATTAAAGTAAATTCTTCCAAATCTCCTGAATCTAATAAGCAAATTATTGGTCAATGCCAAACCATAATAAATGAAAACTTATGAAAGATAATGGAAGAGACTGCTAGAAATTTTTATAGGCTTATAAACATGCTATTATTTTTATGTCAACTGTGGACACATTTTTCAGTAAGTTCCTTTGCAATGATAGATGCATAATTAATCAAGAGAACACAAAGCTATATTTACAGTTTATCTGGATAATTCTGTTGACATTAAATATTTATAATTTTACATTGCAGAAAATATTAATGAGTAATTAAGTATTTTTTAATTTCAAAGGTCAATAGTTTGAGAAGGGGATGTTATCTTGTTCACACATTCTAGGTATACCAAAT
This sequence comes from Micronycteris hirsuta, assembly GCA_004026765.1. Taxonomy (NCBI): domain Eukaryota; kingdom Metazoa; phylum Chordata; class Mammalia; order Chiroptera; family Phyllostomidae; genus Micronycteris; species Micronycteris hirsuta. The sequence continues at coordinate 65,022 of PVJI01002064.1, forward strand.
TCTTATAAAGCTTTTTAGAATAACTGTTATGTGTAAGACTACAAAAAAATCACTCTCTCTCTTCATTTATATATATATATATATATATATATATATATATACAGATATATTTTGTTATATATTTACATGCATATAAAACTTTATAAATAAATATTTTTATATATTTATTTGTAAAATTTGGTTAAAAGAGATTATCAAGTTCTTTCCTACAACTTTAAGAAGAATGGACTATAGACTAATATAATGGACCTATTTTATTCCTTAAAATATCTACAGAAGTAATCGTACTGAGTTTATTACTTGCTAAAATTGAATGCTTTCCAATTGAATGCATTTTCTTTTTATAACGAACCTAAGCTTCTCCAAACAGATTATAAAGATTTTATTTTTTCTTCTGGTGACCTTATGTTTTTTCATATTATTTCCATTAAATGATTTAATTTTTCTTTTTCCCTACTTTGTAAAAAAAAAATAGTCCTTCACTTGAGGATTTAAAAGTGTAGAAAACATACAACTTTTTCTGTTCTTCTGTTCTTTGGGGGATGATACAGTGGTATGTTTGTAATTTATTTATAAAGTAACAGGAATTTTTCAGCTATTTGCCATCACCAAAATGATTTTCAGGGTTTCACAACTACTAAATTAAGTTTACTGAGCACAGAGGAGGGAATTCAGAAACTCAAACCAAAAGAAACTTATAACATTATAGAGTTTATCATCGGCCTGTGCAAAAATGAACTTAAATGTTATTTGAGAGATAACCTGTTGCTGTTCTTAATTTAAATAATTTCCATTTGACTATAAGCTTAAAAAGTTAAAATGAAAAATTTGTATTTTAGTCAGCAATTTTCTTTTCGCTTTAAATACAAGGATTCGGATCCTCACAACATCTCTTATTGAAGCATATTAGCATTCAGTAGTAATAGTAGTTGTTGAATAATAATGCAAGGAAGGTACTAAGATAAAAAGTAGGAAATTATACGTTTTAGAAGCCCGTCCTTTTAGATAAATTTTGTTGTTTTACTTCATAATTTTATTTTTTTCCATAAGAGTCAAAAACTTTATGTTTGGAAGCTATTTTGTGCTTTTAAAAAAGTAAATGAAAGATTAGGACCAGTTAGCTTTACTAGTGAATTCTATCACAAGCATTCAAAGAAGATTTGATATCTGTTCTCCCCACACTCTCTAAAAAAATTGAAAAAGAGGCAATTCTTCCTAATATATGTTATAAGGCCAGCAAAACCTTGATACCCAAACCTGGCAAGAAAAACACACAAAAAAGAAAGCTACAGACCAGTATATCAGATGAATACAGGCACAAAAATCCTAAACAAAATACTAGCAAATCAAATAGAACAATAGATTAAAAAAATACTACCTCATGATCAAGTGGGGATTCATTCCAGAGGCACAAGGATGGTTCAACATAGACAAATCCATCCATGTAATACACCACATTAACAAAACAAAGGATAAAAATCTGATCTTATCAGTAGATCCAAACAAGTATTTGATAAGATATGACATCATTTATGAGTAAAACACTCAATAAAATGGGTTTAGAAGGAAAGGGCCTAAACATAATAGAGGCCATATATAACAAACCCTAAGCTAATATCATACTCAATGGTGCAGAACTAAAAGCTTTTCCTCTACAAGCAGGAACAAGACAAGAATGTCCACTCTCACCACTGTTATTTAACGTGGTTCTGGAAGTTCTAGCCAGAGCAGTCAGGCAAGAAAAAGAAATAAAAGGCGTCAAAATTGGTCATGAAAAAGTAAAAGTGTCACTTTCCACAGATGGCATTATTCTATACAAGGGGGCAAAAGGAGGTTTACAGTTTTGCGTACTCAAAACATAGAGTTTATTCTTGTGTCATTTATGAATTCTTGTATTATTTTCAATATGAACAACTGTAAACTTACTTTTATCCCACCATGTATATAGAAAACCCTAAAGACTCCACCAAAAATTATTAGAAACAAACAAAAAAATGCAGTAAATTTGCAGGGTACAAAAATCAATGTACAAAAATCCACTAATTCCTATATACTAGCAATGAAATTTCAGAAAAAGAAATGAAAAAAGTAATTTTCTTTTGGTTTGAAATACAAAGAATACAACACTTAGGAATAAACTTAACAAAGGATGTGAAGGACCTACATACTGAACTTATAAAGCATTGTTAAGAAAGATTGAAAAAGACACAATGAAATGGACATTCCATGTTCATGGATTGGAAGAAACAACACAGATAAAATGCCCACACTACCCAAAGCAATATATAGATTTAATGCAATCTCCATAAAAATTCCAATGTCATCTTTTTAAAGAAATAGAGCAAAAAGTCATCAGATTTTTATGGAACCACAAAAGACCCAGAAGAGTCAAAGTAATCCTGAAAAAAAAGAATGGAGCTGGAGATATCACACTATCTGATGCAAATTATATGACAGAGCTACAATAATCAAAACAGCATAGTATTGGCAGAAAAACAGGCACACAGACCAATGGAACAAATAATTTTTTAAAGATACCACTTCACACTGGTAAGAATGGCCATCATAAACAAATCAACAAAAAAGTGTTGGAGAGGATGTGGAGAAAAGGGAATCCTAGTGCACCATTGGCGGGAATGCAGAGTGGTGCAGCCGCTATGTAAAACAGTATGGAATTTCCTCAGAAAACTAAAAATGGAACTGCTTTTTGACCCAGCAATTCCACTGTTGGGATTATACCCTAACACCAATCCAAAAGAACCTATGCACCCCAATGTTCATAGCAGCACAATTTACAATAGCCAAGAGCTGGAAGCAACCTAAGTGCCCATCAGCAAATGAGTGGATCAAGAAACTATGGTACATTTACACAATGGAATTCTACACAGCAGAGAGAAAGAAGGAGCTCCTACCCTTTGTGACAGCATGGATGGAACTGGAGAGCATTATGCTAAGTGAAATAAGCCAGGCAGTGAGGGACAAATACCATATGATCTCACCTTTAACTGGAACATAACACAAGAAAAAAGCAAGCAAAACATAACCAGAGACATTGAAATTAAGAACAATCTAACAATAGCCAGAGGGGAGTGGGGAGAGGACTATGGGGAGAAGGGTTTTAAGGAACCACTATAGAGGACACATGGACAGAACCAAGGGGGAGGGTGGAAGAAGGGGAGGGAGGTGGGTTTGGAGGGGGTGAGGGGAGAGGAGGGGAGAGAATGCAGACAACTATAATTGAACAATAATAAAGTAATTTAAAAAAACCAGAACACAAATTAAAAAAGATTTTATGTATGTATGTATGTATGTATTTATTTATTTATTTTTGGAGAGAGCAGAAGGGCGTGAAAAGGAGAGGGAGAGAAACATCAATGTATGAGAGAAACATTAATCAATTGTTTCTCATACATGCCCCAACCAGGGACTGAACCCAAAACCCAGGCATGTGCCCTGACTGGGAATCAAACCAGCCACCTTTTGCTTTGTGGGATGATGCTCAAGCAACTGAGCCACACCAGTCAGGCCTATGGGCAAATCATTTTTGACAGAGGGGCCAAAACACACAATGGAGAAAAGAAAGCCTCTTTAATAAATGGTGCTGGGAAATTGGAAAGCCACATGTGAAAGAATGAAACTAGACTACAGTTTGTCCCCATGTACAAAAATTAATTCAAAATGTATCAAAGACTTAAATACAAGATCTGAAACAATAAATTACCCAGAGGAAAACATAGGTACTAATCTCATGGACTTTGGCCTTACAGAAGATTTTATGAATTTGACCTCAAAGACAAGGGAAGTAAAGGCAAAAATAAATGAGTAGGACTATATTAAACTGAAAGCTTCTGCATAACAAAATAAACTGCCAACAAAACAATAAGGCATCAACCAAATGAGATGATATTTGCAAGCAACAGATCTGATAACAGGTTAATATCCAAAATATATTAAAAACTCATAAACTCAACACCAAACTAAGAAATCCAATTAAAACATGGGCAGAGGACCTGGACATATACCTCTCTCAAGAAGACATACAAATGACCCACAGTTATATGAAAATATGTTCAACTTCATTAGCTGTTAAAAGAATGCAAATCAAAACTACAATGAGATACTGCCTCACACCTGTTAGAATAGCTGTGATCAACAAAACAAGAAATGAAAAGTGTTGGAGAGGTTGTGGAGAAAAAGGAACTCTCATCCACTGCTGGTGGGAATGTAAACTGGTACAGCCACTGTAGAAAGCTGTATGGAAGCTCTTCAAAAAATTAAGAATAGAGTTACCATATGACCCAGCAGTCCCTCTTCTGGGTATCTACCCCCAAAATCTTGAAAACACTTATGCACAGAGGTATATGTACCCCTATGTTCATTGAAGCATTATTCATGGTGGCCAAGGCGTGGAAACAACTGAAGTGTCCTTCGAAAGATGACTGGGTAAAGAAGATGTGGTGCATATATACAATGGAATATTACTCAGCCATAAGAAAAAGATGAAATGTTGCCATTTGTGACAACATAGATGCATCTTGAGAATATTATCCTAAGCAAAGTAAATCAGACAGAAAAAGCTAAGAACCATAGAATTTCACTCGTGTGGAATATAAAACTAAAACTCATAGACACAGACAAGAGTATGGTAAGACCAGAGGTAAGAGGAGTGAGGGTAGTGAAGGGTAAAGGGAGCCAAATGCATGGTGACAGAAGATGATTTGACTTTGGGTGGTGAGCACACAGCAATATACACATCATGTATCATGCAAATTTATATTTGACACCTATATAATCTTATAAATCAAGTTATCCCAATAAATGTAATTTTTTTAAAGGCTGGTTGGAAAAATAAATGAAAAAACTTTAAAAAATATGGAAATGTGATTTGTTAAAAAAAAAAGTCAGCACTTTTAGTTCTGTCTTATGCAGCAGGTAGTTCTGTATGCTGGATAAGACCCCATACCTGTGTGTTTGAATATTTTATAGATGTTCCAAATGTTAGGATTTTATACATCATTTTTAATATATTTCAAAGCAGTGTAGTTTTTCACGTGTGTGGGCTTTTCTAATCATCTGTCTGTCATTGTATGCTAAAGAAACTTGATCAAATTTATGGCCCAACGTCAAGAAAACTTAACTAGAAAAACAGTTACAAATGTAGATTCCATCATCTGTTTATTCATTCAGTAAATTTTTTTTGAATATCTACTGATTTCCAGGCAATGTATGAGGCACTGGGCATGTAACAGTGACAAAGGCAAAGTGTGCCTATAATATTGTACTTGAGGAAATGAAAATAAACAAATAGACCAATATATACTAGATTGTCAGGTATTGATCTTTTCTAAGTGTTAAGAACAAACAACAAATAAATGTTAAAAGGACAGAGTGATTGCAACTGTGATGAACAGCTTGTGGTCTGGGAAGGCCGTTGAGAATAATTAAGTGAGGAAGCAAGCCATGTGCATACCTAAAGAAAAGTAGTACAAGGACTTTGAGAAGGTGTATCCTTGAAGGACAAGAGAAAGGCCTGTGTGTCTGGGCTAGATGAGTGAATGGAGACTGGTAAGAAGTAGAGGCAGCAAAAGCCCAACCTAGAAAGTCTTTAGATTTTATTCTGTAATGGGAAGCCATGCGATGATTTTTAAGGAGGGAAGTGCTGTTTCTTTTAAAAGGTTATTCTGGATTTTCTATAAAGAATACATAAAAGGCAACTATGAGCAAAAGCAGAAAAACCAAGTAGGCTGATGAAGTAGCTCAGGGGAGAAATGAGGATAGATTGCACTAGGAACATAGGAGCAAAAAATACGGGAAGTGTCTTGATACTCATAGATTGTGAAGGTGTTGCCAACTAGGTTTGCTGGTGGATGGTTTTCAGGTGTGAGAACAAGGATTTCAGGACAACTCCTGGGTTCCTGGTCTGTTAAAATGTGGTGCCATTATTGAGACAGGGACGCCGTGGGACGCTCACAGTGCCATTGAGACAGGGACGCCGTGGTGCCATTATTGAGACAGGGACACAGGGAAGCCATGAGCTCTTACACGTGCCACATGTGAGTTACTGGTCAGACATCCATGTGGAGATGTTCAGTGCTGAGCTGGGGTACAAGTTCAGGCACAAGCCAGGACTAGAAATGTGAGAAAGGATGTGTAGAAGTGGGAATCGTGAGGCATGGTATTTAAAGCTGGGGAACTCTCCAAACACAACCACTGGGGAAGTGGGCACAGCGAGAGGAGAAAAGGAGGCTGAGGACAGAGTCAGAGAGATTAATTTAGAGATCAGAATGAGAGAAAATACTAGAAAAGGAGGCTGAGAAGAAGTGGCTGGTGAGAAGTAAAAAAGTGAGAAAAGCTTGGTGATCTTGTCTCAAGTGAAAAAAAAGTGATTTAGAAAGAGGGAATGGAAGATTTGTGCCCCAACAGGAATGCTAAGGGGGAATGAGGACATGATTCCGTGAGGCAATAAGATTTTCCATGAGGTGATAACGAGGTAGTTCTAAAATTATAACAGTATATCTGTAACTTCAGAACTAGGGAGGTCTTGACAACTGCATAGATATGGCTACCTAAATATATTCTTATTTTAGACTAGGTCTGTATAAATGGATTTGTTTTCACGGGGGATTTGAGACAGCACCCTCTCTTCACCGCAGTGTCACTTATAAAAATGACAACAGACATGTTACTTTTCTTTGAATAAGGCAAATACAGGGAATAAACCAACCTCACCTAATTAGAAATAGGGACATCCACACTCAGGTTTATAGTTTCAGAGTGCTGCTTGAATCATGGGAGAAGCGGTGTAGAGGTGCACTCACCTCAGAAAATTATGTCTAGGGACATGGATACCGAAGGAGTCATAGCTGCTTTCAGCTCATGTAACAGAAAGCACAGAACAGTGGCTTAAAACAAGGCATTTATTTTTCTCACAAAGCAGAAAGTTCAGAGGTTGACATTCGAGGGCAGTTGCTGAAGCTCCGTAATGCCCTGGAGTCTCAGGCTTCTTCTCCATCCCTGCTCCAACATCCTCATGCTCTCAAGGCAGCTGTTGTACCTCCAGGCAGTTCATCTGCTTTCCAGATAGGGATAATGGGAAAGGAGGCAAGGGCAAAAATGACATTTCACACTTTCTCCTTTGGGGTTTTGTATTTGTTTTGGAGAAGGGAAGACATTCCCCCAGTCTCATCCTCTTGACACTCTTGACACACTGCAAATCGTTGGTGGGAACTGTCATGTGGCCACTCTAGGTGCAAAGAATCTGGAAATGCCATAAATATGTGAAGTAGGTATTTATATATTTAATCAGGGCAGGCAGATGTCCTGAAGAAGTTGTTCTAGAAGAAAGGGAGAATACAGCGATGTCTGCCGCAGCTGTAGTCGTAAAGGTTTTGTCAAACTGTCCAACCTGTTTCAAGCTCTGTTTCTATCTTTTGTGTCCTATGACAAAAGTTTGTTCAGAGATATGTCCAACATTTTTGTAGACTTTGTGCAAAATTTTCTGTGGCCTCACTACATGAAGCAAACCTATTGCAATTATTAATACAGTAACCCCAAACTACAAGGTTATGTGTTTTTATGGTATGCTTGCAGGTATCCCGTGCTTAAATTGATGTAATTTAGGATTCTGCAGAGTAGAAGAGGCTGGTGGTTAAAAGGCTTGAGGAAGTTGCTAGACATCATATCACTGTGAGGCCAGAGGTAAATCTCTCATAAAATAGAGATGATAATACCTGTTTTCTCCTTGACAGGGTCAGTGTGAATCTTTAATGGGGCTCTTAGTACAGAGTGCTTTTAAGCTCTTCAGAAATAAGGCACAAGTTTACAAAGTTGGACAGTTGAAAAAAAATCATCTCTTATTCCTTTGCTACAGGGGAGGTTTGCACTCAAACCATTGCCTAAATATTGCTGAAGAAAGGGTTTTCTGAATTTTGAGACAATAATGGCAATAGTAACAATGGTAACCCTTTAGCGAGTGCTCATTCTCTGGCTGACAGTCATCTAAGTGCTTTCCACCCATTATTTTATTCCATCCTTACCCACTAAGGGTTATGGGATTGCTGTCCTCCTCATGTTGTACTTGAGGACCCAGAGGCTCTGAGGCCAGGTGACCTGCCAGGGTCACCACATGTGATACAGCAAACAGAATGCGGCTGTTTTGTAATCCAGCTTTGATGTCTTCTGGCGGAGGAGACCTTGGAATAATTATTTAACACTCTTATGATCAGTGTCTTTTACATATGAAAAATAGGAATAATTGCTCATAGTATTCATATGAGGATTAAGTGAAATGATATATAAATTGCCTTGCAAAAGTTTCTGAGAAACATGGGGTAATAAAGGATCTACATCTTCAGAGTTAGGAAAAATTCTTGTATCGATAATGGGTTACAATGTTAGTCTCTCCCATTTCAGAAAAAAAACATTGAGATGACTTGCAGACAACTCGCTGTCTCTGTGACCTTGGACTTGTCATTAAACTTTCCATGCCTTAGTTTCCCCATCTCTAAAATGGGAGAAAATAGGAATAACTGCTGTGTAGGGCTTGGGTTAGAGTTAAATGAAGTACGTAGGTCAATATTTTGTATACTGACAGATCACAAAAGATGAAGTTAAATGCACAACATTGCAATCAGAAATTAGGCAGATAGCTGAGAAAAAGCAAATGCTTGTGAGTTTTCTCCAGTGATTATTTTTTTAAAGATTTTATTTATTTATTTTTAGAGAGAGGGGAAGGGAGGAGAAAGAGAGGAAGAGAAACAGCAACGTATGGTTGCCTCTCACATGGCCCTCACTGGGGACCTGGCCCACAACCCAGGCATGTACCCCGACTGGGAATCGAACCGGAACCGTTTGGTTCCCAGCCCGCACTCAATCCACTGAGCTACACCAGCCAGAGCTCCCCAGTGATTATTTAGCTAACAATCACTTGCATTGGCAACTAGTCGGAGTCTTCATCCCAGCAGTGGAGTCGGTGTGGACAATGGATGTCCTCACTCCAGCCATTACTCAGCCATCTTCATTAAACTGTCTTCTCTGCACAGTTGCCATGAGGTGGCGCTATGGGGATAGGGATGGTCAAGTTTGCTTCTCTCCCACTTAGTGCTGTTCTGTTAGGCTGAAAGCAAATTGGAACCGTTTTTATTTTATTTTATATTATTATTTTAAGTTTTGTGCTTTTTAAATATTCAAGGACTGAAGCCATAAGAATACATTTAAGGGAAAATGAAATGCATATGAAGCTTAAGATACATTTTTCATAATTTGAATGGTCTTTAAATGATTAGAAAACTGAGGCTAAGAGGAGAAACTGTATTTTTTATTTCTATTAGTATTCATCCGTTTAGAGCTAACCTTGCAAGTACATTTTAGATGCTAAGATATATAGTAAATAAGTTGATTTGGAAACTCGGTGACCTTCATGATATAAATTATTCATGCCATTGTAGATAGCACATATTTCTTGCATAATGTATATTTTTACCGTAGTTGTAATATTTTTAACTTTTGTGTTATCCAAAGGAGAGTCATCTAATTGTTTCTTGTTTCCTCTCATTTTGTTTGTTGTTAACTCTTGTGTGGCTTTTCAAGTAATGAGTGGAAGAGGGACTCTCGGTGTCTTCCAAGGAATAATTTAGTGACTTTCAGGCACTTGGAGGAAAGAGAGGTGATATAGTTTAGTGAACAAGACAAACTCATGTTCAGATTTTACCCTGCACTTTCCACCAGGTCAGCAGAGATTCTCATTTTCCTTACGTGTGTAAACCACGCCGCACGGGAAGTGGAGGAAGCTTCTTCAAGCCTGGTCTCCCAACCTCTGTTCTCAAGTTTCTTGGGAAAGGGAGTTAATGAGGTACAGGGTTATGAGTAGTACAGACACTGAAAATGTGTGAGTATTTTTAGGAGTAGGATCATTTTGGCATCCTAAATAAAGATGTTTTTGTTGTTCGTTCTCTAAGATCATATTTCAGGGTGTCTTTTTAAAAATATTGTTAAAACCAGTGTTGGGTCTGTACTGGCACTGCCCCTGTTTGTCACTGATAGCAGAGAGGTATGGTGGCTGCAGGAGTCCAGCAGGCTTTCCAGGCACCTGCCCAGGGGTCTGCCATGGAGTCATGGCTCCTGGCTTAAGTGAACAAAAAAGGAACCATAAGGTCATTGGGTCCTCTGGCAGAGTCTGTACATGGCTCTGGACCAGTGAGGAAGCCTATTAGGAGACTGACCTTCATAGTGGTCTATGTTCAGGTATTTTTAATGCGTTTTTTGCACTTAAAATCCAAAGATTGATGCAAAATTCAAAGCATTTATATATAAATTATTGGTTAATCTTCCAGCTCACATGCAGTCTCACTGGAATTCCTAATTCTTTTATAGCTCTTTTTGGCTTCTCACCTATAGCCATTTAGAACATAGCAAATATGCTTTTGGTCTTTTTTATTTTTAGTTTACATTTTAATGATTTGAATATGTCTTTATATATGCTTGATGTATGTCTCCCACTAATAAGAATGGACAGAGTCATCTCCTATACCCTGGGATTTTCTGTGATAGAAGAAGTGGCCTCACAGAAGCCGATCCTGCTAGCTTATTACTCCGTTAGTAATTATTATAGCTTAGGATCAACTATTCTAAAACACAAATCATCACTTTTATCAAAACTTCCCTAATATTACAGTGACTTAAATCTATTGTTATACAGAAGGCCAGTTCATTTGCTTTCCCAGGGGTATATTTTTCAACTAATGTGTTTTGTAGGATTCATTAGGATGTCATGTTGTTTTATGGGGGTGGTATTTATAGTTTTTCAGCTGCCTCAGTGGTATCTTCTAAAAATGTCCAGACTAAAGGCTTTTATCAAATCTATATTAAATTAATTTACTTGTGTGTGTGTGTGCGCATGTGTGTGTATGTGCACCTGCTTGGACAAAATCCTATGTTGGTTTCTGAGGAAAATAATGGCCTGGCTTTAATTCACCTTTCAGTGGAAGTGGAGTTACTATCCATCGAGGCAAAAGACTTAAGTAGACTTGAAAATATCATGATATAATTTCTAAAGCATTTGTTGTGTTGCTTCTTAAAGCAAGTGGATTCGACATCAGCAACCTAAGATATCCACAGACTAGTGTGTGTGTGTGTGTGTGTGTGTGTGTGTGTACACAAAGATGTCTAAGGGGGCACAAGTCATATGGTACACAGATGCTAACTTACATGGGAGAGCTTGCAGTGGGAGTTGAGATCCCAGGGCTTCTAGGTGGAAGGGGGAGCCCCTTCCTACATAAATCCGTAATGACCCCCATGGCCTTGTACACTCGGCAGAGCAGGCACCCACAGGTCAACACACATGCTGTGGCTGCACTCTGTTCTCAAACCACTCCAGGTGTCTCCAAGACACTTCTCTCGCTCCTCACAGCTCCAGCTCTGAACGTGAGATTGTTTCTTCACCTAGAAAGTAAGATGGAGAGCATGGAGTGTGCTTCCTGGTGGTCTTATGCATGTCTGTAAGTCTCCGTGTGTGCAAGGAGGGCGAAGTGGCTCTGTGTGTGCATGCAGGCGAGGTTGCTGTCCGTTGGGCTCTGGAAAAGCTCTCATAGCCAGAACAATTCAGGTTGTGTAATAATATACTAACTTAAAAAGGTTTCCACTTTTTCTGATTCATACAAAAGTACCATATGAGCTAGCAACAGTCTTGGAATAAACCATAATGAATATCCATGTTGCCCAACCTTCAGTAAAACCATAGTTGTGGTAAACCATACTCTTGCATGTTTACTGCAAGGAAATGTGGCCAGTTTAATTCTCTAGGCCAGAGGTTTTTGGTTTGTGTCCAGTCATGTCCCAAAGTTTTCATGAAATATTCTAATAGGTCCTTGTGGACAAAGAGTCAAGCACGAGAACCCTATTTTATTTCTGCTTGAGCACTCCACTTTTATGCTTCTCAATATTGGTATGCAATGCAGAAGTGTGAAGAAAAGCTTTTGGTTGCTTTTCCAAGTATTGCCTTCATCTCTGCCTCAAGACAGGCCATCAGAGAGCTGTATACTTGAACTTCATTGCCTGACTCCTTGTAGAATCGTTTTTACTGATTTGTACTTTGCCACTACACCCTTGGAGTGTTCTAGGAGTGCCCCGAGACTCCACTGTATACAGATTTCCCTTATCTGTTTTATTAGTGCACACCATCTGTATTTATGAGGACCTTTGGGGTATAGTCTATCGGCACTTTTGAGCAGGGTCATGGATTCTTCTAAAACAATAATAATAAAAAAGAATATATAATTTACTCATATATATTATGGCTATTATAATAGTTACTTTTTTTCTTTGGTCACTAGGAAGCTCACAGTCTCCCCACTTTTAGCATGTCTATGGCTAAATACTTAGGGGTAATAAATTCTACCCCTGAAATTGTTTTATGGTTCAATGATTTTATTTCTTTTTACCTATGTCTCTTGATGTATTTTTTCTAATACATGTATCATGGCAGATTATTTTAGATCTCCTAACTCAGGTAGAATTTTCTTATTATCATTTGGAAAACTCTACTTGGATATGCTATAAGCACATCATACTTAATATTTTCTAAAGGGAGTTATTTATGTCTTTTCAAACTTACCCCCTTCTTGTTTCTCATTTTTGGTAAAGAGGTCCCGCGGGTCCAGTCGTCTAAGTGTGCAGTCTTGCTGTCGTTTTTTTATCTTCCCTCTCTCATATCCCATCCAAATCCATTTAATCCAGCCTCAGCACTACCTTTCAAATTTTTCCTGATTCATCAATACTTGCCTAGATTAGTTCACTAGTTCTCTAACTGGCCTGAAGTTCACTGATATCACCCTCCAATAATCCACTATGCACACTGATATCAGTTATTTAAAAATCATTTTCTGTCCTATAATTCTTATTGCTATTTGCAGAATGAAGCCATGTCCCTCAGATAACATTCAAGGCACTTTATAATTTGCTCCCCAGCCGATGTTCTAAATCCCACCTCCGTCCATTTCTCCCCCGCCTTTCGTGTCTTTCATAGCATCCATCAGACCACTTGCCAGTCCCCAAACACAAAATGCATTTCAGCACCTTGTTCTTTCGGCACCTTTAAATCTGTATATCTTACTAAGTCTCTTCTCAAATATTTTGTGCGAGATTTCCCTCTCTTTTTATTGCCTCCTTGTCAGTCCTTCCCTTAAGCACTCTCTTAATGCTACAGTTGGATCAGTCCTCACCCTAGTTTAGACTTCGTTGGGTATGTGTATATTCCTCCCCAAATCATGAGCTCCTCAAGGAGTTTGGCTGATAGAAGGTGGAACATGCCAGGTATCTGCCAACCCTCCTTTTAAAAATCATAGTAAACGGAATGAGGGACTGCGGAGCTTCTACAATTGATGATGCCTTCCTTGGGTAAAGATTGAAAACACAGCTATTGTATTATATGTCCTCTCTTTGTGATAATGGAAAATTTGTAATGCCATTATGATGCAAGTTCCAGCAGTCAAAGTGAATTTTCATAATTTATGTACAGAAGAAACTTACCTGATTTTCTTTTTTCTTTTAGGATTAGGCAAGTCAAGAGGCTAAAAGTCTGAAGAATGTTTCCAAAGGGCAATTTGGCTGTCACTTGCTGGGTATGGAGGAAGATGAGGAAGCTATTTGTATTCCTCTCTCTCTTGCTGTCCCATGCAGCTCATTTGGAAGGCAAAAAGGATAATCACTTCATATGGAAACCAGGTAGGATGTCCTTGCTGTTCCTTTGTCCCATTTTCATTAATGAGAAGAGTATTCTTTCCATGCCTGTTCTTATTTGTGGAGTAGTGGGAAATATCCAGAGGAGAAAAATAGATTCTTTACTATAATAAAACTTACATTTGGTTTTTATTCCTGCATAATTGTTGTCTCCATCCGTGATGCTTGTTATCCTTCTGAATTTTCATGTTGCTGTCAATTAAAGATATGATTTCCATAGTTACATCTGCTTCTCCTTTGTCAACTATATCACCACTGTGCAGCACACTTACAGCAAAAATGACGTCTGAATTTAGCTGATATCTCCTGCTAAGAATGATATGGACTGATTCCATATGACCCTTTCTTTTAGGGCAGGGGTGTCAAAGTCATTTTCACCAGGGGACCACATCAACCTCCTGGTTGCCTTCAAGGGTCAAATGTAATTTAGGACTGTATACATGTAACTACTCCTTAACAGTTAAGCAAGAGCTCTGCACTGCTGCTGGGTAGAAATAAGGTGCCGGGCTGGATAAAACAAGGTGGAGGGCCGGATTCAGCCTGCGGGCCTTGTGTTGGCTACCTGTGTTTTAGGGTACAAACTGGTTAGCTATTTATTATTGAATGCTTTCTAGTAAACCTGTATATCTAGGTTTGAGAGCCTGAAAAATTATTCTAACAACTTGGCTCATTAGTTGTGACTATAAAGTCACCTTAATGTGTTTTGTATATAACTATATTAATAAGTTGAATTGAGTTGTTATATAACTTATGTCCTTCTCTAAATACATCCTTAATTTGGCTGTAGAAAAGATGTGTTGAATTTAATTTCAAAGGCTAATAATTTATAAACTTAAATTATGAAGTCCAGATATCTTGGCTCTTTGTATCACTGATGTTTTTCTTTGCTCTAGATTTTAATTTTCTCAAAGTTCTACAATTAGGTCATTTAAAAAATTTATTACTGTTTCAACAGTCCATTCTTGCAAATACAGATAACTTATATACTTAATATCTTGGAATGGGAAAATGTGATGTTGTAGAAGATGTATGATCCTCAAAGAGTTTTCATTTTAGTCTCATCATCTGTAAATTAAATAGACTGCAAACGTATTATGTCATCATGAGAATATCTATAAAGGAGATATTTATAATATTTAAATGACTTTGCAAAAATGAAAGTAAATTATGCTTTAAAGTATATTAAATAAAAAACCCAGTACTATTAGAGATACAGTCTGGAGGAAATTTAATTGCATTAAAGCCACTATAAGTTAATTTAATTGTGGGCTATATTATCACATTAGTAATTTACATTTTTTACCATGGTAGTTTTAGGAAGCTGTGGAAATAGTTCTAAAAGTCAATATTGCATTTCTATAAATTGGGCTATTTTATTTTAATCACAAAAGACTAAATATTTTATTAAACTTAAATAAGCACATTTATATTACTGTACTCTTGTCTAGAGTCCTCAAAAAGGTGCAATTAAAATGAAAAGTAGCAAATCTGAAACCCTGAGACAAAAAGACATGCACTAAGAAGGGCTTCTGGTTGCTAACTCAGCTCAAATTTTATAAAAGAGCCTAGCAGCCATTTCTGCGTAGGGCCCTCTCCTGCAAACTACACTTCATGGAGAGAAGTTGATGCTGAACTGCTTGCTGCTGCACTAAACTGGCTGCCTCTGTACCGAACTGCCTATCTTTGCACTGAACTATCTTTCTGCACTGTGTTTCTGGCATCTGAGCCAGACCTTATAGAGGAGTTCCTGGAATCCTATTTGAACCAATAGGACTGAGGCTTTCCCCATCCAAGTGGAACTGTGCAGCTCTGGCCAATCAGAGTTGGTTGTTCTGACCTATCAGGACAGTGCCTTTTGGACTAATCAAATTGTGAGGATTTGGAGTTCTCAGTTTGCATGAGGATGGACCAATCCTGGACCAGGTTTGAGGCTTCCTGTCCATATAAGCCTCCTTTCCTCTGACTTAGTGAGTGCGCTTTCCCTTGCCACCAGAAAATAGAAACTGCATCTCCCTGGCTGAGCTGAAACACCCAAGATATCTCACCAGAGTAGAGCAAAGCCGACCATCAGAGTGGAGCAGGCTAGCTCAGTGCATAGCAGACCAGCACGGAGCCTGGCCCCTGAGCTGTTCTACAGCCATGCTGTTTTCACAGCCATGCTGTACCATCGTTGAGCTGTTTTGCATCGAATAAAGTTTCCTACTTGACTGTACTCCTAATTTGGGATTCCTGTTGGGAATGAACACGTGCCAACTACCATTGGTTGACAAAGGAGATGTTTTAAGGAAATGGATTTATTTTGAACAAAATTTTAAAAGTAAGTCTGCTTTTCTAAAAGTAGGTCAGTGGACCAAGGTGTTACAAACTTTTTCTCATACTCCAGAGAGGATGGCTACTTTGATAACTGTCAAACTTAACCTTCAGAGTGAGAGTCCTTTGTGGTGAATTCTGGACAGCAGAATCTGTGGTGACTGTGATTGAATGCGTAAATAAATAATCTCACACAGAAACATGCAGGAATAGAGAACCGGGACCACGCAACTCTTCCCTTATTGTCTGGGAGAGAGCCCCAAGCCTTGCATCCAGGGGTTTTTATTGAAGATTTTGGGCACAGAGCATCAGAATGGTCTTCATTAACTATGCATAGATTGTAGATTCAGTTTAGGCGGTAGATGGACCAGAAGTACATCAAAAGGAGAGATATGCAAATAGAAGGGCACACGGAACCATAAACACTGGCCAGGAAGAGTCCAGGCATGAATTAGCATAAGTCCTTTGATCCAGGGAGAGAGAGATTTTTTAGCAAGAGCAAGGCTTTATTTTAAATCTAAGGAACATGTTAGCCTGATTTCCCACAGGAAATTCCGCTACCACACACGTGGGTCTATGCATGTTGGCTTATGCTACACGAGAGACTTTGCTCTTACACACGTGAAAGCACAGGGCTACACTTTCCCAAGGTGGATATATGAATTTCCCTTAGTCCTTCCCGTCAGACACATTGCATTGTTGAAAATGAATATCGATGTTATCACTCTCACTTTTCCTGGTATTCCTTGCTTCTTTCCCTCCTTTATGTGTTCTAGAAAATTAAAAACAAAAGTTCAAACCAATTTGTGTGTATAAATCATACAAAAGCACGCACACAAATATTACTACTATTATCATTAATTAGGGTTCTGCCAAAAAATAAATGGCACATGCAAAGTAGGTAAATGAGAAGAGTTTAATAAATACTATTTACAACAGTGGGAAAGTGTGAACAGGTTTTAAGAACAGCTATAAGGAATTGTGGAGTGCCCATGGGCTAGTATTAATCTTAATGATTTCTGGGTCTACAGAGGCAAAGAAAGAAAGTGGTTTCTAGAATTTGGGGGAGAAAACTTGAAGGAGAGGTTGCCAGACAAACACTGTGACCTTTAGAGGGATATAACTAGCTTGTAAAGAAAGTAGGGCGGGGGCCAGGAGAGTGAACAACCCTGTACTCAACACCTCCTTCCAGGGCTCCCATTGGCTAAATCCTACCAGAAGTCACACCACAAGGAAGTGCATTGATGTGTCCAAACAGACAGCCTCCTGGGCAGGGGGCATGGCGGAGAATGGTGGGGAATGTGGATGTAGAAATTCCAAATTCATACCTACATATATGTGCATACATACATACACTTTGCTTCATACAATCAGTCATGCTCTGCATCCTTTGTTGCAGTTTGCTTTTTATCATATAATAATGCTTTGGTGAACATTACTTATTAGTTCATGTGGATCAATTTCATCTTTTAATGATTGCATGGTATTTTTTGTATTTGTATTCAACAAGTTATTTAACCAGCACTCTGTCTTTATCTTTTTTCCCTATTGCTTCCAATTTTGGTGTTTTGCTATTATAAATAATACTGGCATAAATGCAACATTATTTTAAAGATAAGCAATAAATTGGTTTGCAGAGCCGTATGTCCTAGAACAGTTCTGGGTCATCACCTTCAAAGATGCCCCTAACATCTTAGAATCTGCTTATGGATGAGTTTATTACATTTCATTTGGATTTTTAAAAATAACTGTACTGCAGTTGAAATTTGCTGAATTTTTCGGAGTGTGTTATCAAATCCAGCAATTCAGGTCCAATGTAATCTGGAATTGAACAGATTTCCATGGAGACCCAGTTAAATATACTTTACTTTAGAAACCTAGAAAACATTCTGTGATTTATACTGTAGTGTCAACCACTTAAGCTCTTTGCTGATATCTGCTGTTTTTTCCCCCGAGTCCATAGGTTGTAGGTTAATCAGCCTCATCCAAATTAGAGGCATTTCTAAATGAGTCCTGGATTTGGATTAACAATGGATTGATGAATACCAAGAGAATGATGTATGTGCTGTTAAGAATTTCAGTTCTCAGGGAGAGACTTGAGAGAGAGCCTTAGGCTGTAGGGTCATTGATTTGGTAAAGTTGTTGAATGTCTGTCATAATAAGATCCTTTGATCCATATTTAGTGTCAGGCAATCTGTTATGCATGACAAGAAAGAAGGATCATGTCAGCAAGAATATCAGATAAGCAGTAATGTTTGCTGTGTTAAGTAAATATAACTATTCATGTCTACATACTTTGGAGAGATGAACAGGTCATGGTTTCTAAAGTCACAGTAACTAATAGTCTCTTAAAAAATTTCTCAGTATTGGTTCTAAGAGGTTTGTTCATTCCACTAATACTTGCTAAGAACTTACAATGTGCCAAGTACTGTTACAAGCATGTGAAATAAATTGAAGATAAAATAGACATCCTGGGTCCTCATAAACAGGGTAATAAACACAATCAAGAAGCTCAGTAGAGAGCATGTTAGATGGTATTAAGTGCCTAGAAAGA
Organism: Micronycteris hirsuta; assembly: GCA_004026765.1. Taxonomy (NCBI): domain Eukaryota; kingdom Metazoa; phylum Chordata; class Mammalia; order Chiroptera; family Phyllostomidae; genus Micronycteris; species Micronycteris hirsuta. The sequence goes on from PVJI01002064.1 coordinate 83,620, forward strand.
AAGATAAAGCAAGGAAGAGGAATACATAGTGATAAGTGAGAGATAGAGATTTTAAGTAAGTGGGCTTTAGGGTGCCTCATTGAAAAAGTAAATTTGAGTAGAGACTTGGAGGTCGTGAGGGAGCCAGTCATGGGGATATCAGGATGAAGAATATTCCAGATGGAGGGAACCAAAGGCAGAAGGCCCTGAGGCAAGAGTACGTGTGGCATGTTTGAGGACTTGAGAGAGGGCCAACATGTGGAACAGAGTGAACACGGGGATTGTGACTTCAGAGAAGAATGGGCCCCAAATCAGGCATGTCCTCACAGGTCAAAATGCAATTTTGACTTTTACTCTGAGTGAGATAGAAAGGCACTGGAGAGTTTTGAGAGAGCGGTGACATGATCTGACTTTTAGTAAGATTCTAACAGAATTGTTATGGATAGTCAGTTGAGAATGATGGAAGGGGAGACCCATTAGGAGGCCACCATGGATAAAGAAGAGTGGTTATAGCTTGGACCAAGGTCATGGCAGTGAAGGTGGTGAAAAGAGGTTGAATTTTGGGTGTATATTTAAGGCCTTGGTTTTCAACCAGGGGCTACTTTTCCCTGGGTGGGAGGACACTTCGCGATATCTGGAGATATTTTGGATTGTCACAACTGGGGTGCGCTACTGAAATCTGTGAGTAGAAGCCAAGGATGCTGCTAAACATCCTATGCACAGGACAGCACCCACAACAAAGAATTACCAGATCCCAAAATGCCAATAGTGTCAGATTGAGAAACCCTGATTTAAGGTAAAGCCATCAGGATATACTGAGGTTTGTATGGGGGCGGCATCTACAGGGGTGATACTGAGACTTTGCCCTGAGCCACTAGAACAGTGGATTTGTCATCACTGAATATGGACTGACCGTGAAGAAAGTGGTGTGGAGGGTATTAGGAACTTGGTATTGGATGTGTTAAAGTTTTGAGCTTGTTAGAAATTCACGTGGAGATGTTGACCAGGTAGCTGTATATATGGGCTGGAATTCAGGAGAGAGGTCTCTGCTAGAGATATAAATCTGGAAGTCACTAGCAAAAAGGTAGAATTTAAATGTGTGGCCTTAGAAATGAAGTGGTAGCCTTGAAATGTAAAATTCTGTATATATAGAGGATAAGATTCCAGTGTACTTCCTGTGGGGCAAGTGATATTTAAAAAATTACCGTAATAAAATACACATAAGAAACTTTACCATTATAACCATTTTAAAGTATACAATCAAGTGACATTTAGTATTTTCACAGTGTGGCAGAAACATCACCATTATCTAGTTCCAGAACATTTTCATCACTCCAAACTGCATTTGCAAGTGAGTTTATAAAAAAGACTGGAAAACAAATTTTACTGTAAATAATTAGTCTGCAAGGGAAAAAAAAAACATATTTGTCTCTTTGTGAGAGATTCTTTTTTCTTAACATTTTAATTTGTTGATTTGGAGAGAGGAAAGAAGAGAGAGAAAGAGAGAGAGGGTTTGTTTGTTGTTTTAGTTGTTTGCGCATTCATTGGTTGTCCTTGAATGTGCCCTGACCAGGGATTGAACCCACAACCTTGGGGCTTGGTGTGTTGGTATGATGCTCTAACTAACCAAGCTCCCTGGCTGGGGCTTGTGAGAGGTTCCTTTATCTTAAGTCATCCTAAGTGATCTAGAGCCTTGTACACAGGCAGACCCACGTTCAAACCCTGTCTCTTAAAGAGCACACAGTTATTTAACGTCTCTGAGCTCTATTTACCCATTTGAAAGTGAGGACAATAAATACTTCACAGGACTGTTCTGAAAATTAAGAAAAATAACATATTGAAATACCAAATGTATAGTGACCCCGCAATAAATGTGAGCTATTAGTTATCATTATTATATAACAATTTGATATTTTAAATATTCTTGCTTTTCTGCAGTACAATTTTTGTGTACTTTTCTTCCTTAGACATACAAAGGAAGATCAGTTTGATAGCTATTTAAATTTTATTAATAAATGATCATAAGTAATCTCACTTAATTTTTAGGTTTAAAACTTTCTATATGACAGACTCTTAGAAAGTTTTAATTTCAGTAGCTCCTTCATGAATAAAAAGGGTAAGTATAATGACCTGTGTTCTAAAAACTAAGCGGATAAGTTGGAATTAGGCTTCTTGAAAAGAAAAAGACTATGAAAATGACATAAATTGAGGAAAAAAGGAGCTTACATAAGTTAATATTTAATTATAGCTTACATAATAATGTTTTTTTCATTGTTGAAACTAATTTGATAAACAATTTATAAAATATATGTATATTTTAAGTTTAGGAATCTTGGAGAAAATAAAGTGTTCTTAGTAGAGAACTAATTTTTTAATATGTGCTAGAAGTCTATGAAACATTTCTTCCGGGAATTTGATTAAATTAAAATTATTTTAATTATTTCTGTGGATATTTATCTTAGAGGCATATGTATAATGAGCTCTCAACAGTGTTATTTCTATGATATCAAGAAATAGGCATATAGCATGGGATTCATGGCTGAAAATTATAATTTTTTTTTTTGAAGACCATAAGTACTAATTTTTTTTTAATAGAATAAGTTTTTTTTTTTTAATAGAATAAGTTTTTTTTTTTTAAAGATTTATTTATTTATTTTCAGAGAGAGGAGAAGGGAGAGAGAAAGAGCAATGTATGGTTGCCTCTCACATGGTCCTCACTGGGGACCTGGCCCGCAACCCAGGCATGTGCCCCGACTGGGAATTGAACTGGGACCCTCTGGTTCCCAGCCCGCGCTCAATCCACTGAGCTACACCAGCCGGGCCCATAAGTACTAATTTTATCATGCCTCTGATAAAGTCAGAAGACATCTATATTACCTGAATAATATAAAATAAATTACTCTCTTTCCCCCCCTAAATAGTGCTGTAATATAGGCTCCCCAAGGACAGGGATCTTTGCCAATCATTTTTATTGATAAATTCCAAGTACCTAGAACATAAATAAATGTTGCATAAAATATTCCCAGTGCATTATGTACAGTTAGAATGAGGAGCACTGTTTTGTGTGTATGTGTGTGTGTGTTCTTTCATTTGGGCCATTTTTGTTTGTATGTGTGTATGTGTTATCGGAAGGGTTGTGAAGTGATAAGACTGAAGAAAAAGAAAGTATGGGCACTTTCGGCCAAGATGGAGGTGTAGGCAGATATACCATGCCTCCTCGTACAACCAAAAGAAGGACAACAACAAATTTAAAAACAAAAAAAAAAAAACCCAAACTGACAGAAAATCCAACAGTATGGAAGTCTGACAACCAAGGAGTTAAAGAAGAAACATTCATCCAGACCAGTGGGAGGGGCAGAGATGGCCAGCCAGGCAGAGCCAGCAAGGCGGCAGCTGGCAGATAAGTGGTCCCACATACACGTGCAGATAAATTGGGAGGAACAACTGGGGAATGAGACAGACCCTGCAACCCAGGATTCCAGTGTGGGAAAATAAAACCTCAAAACCTTTAAATGAAAAAACCGGTGGGGGCTGAGGCAGTGGGAGAAAACCCCAGCCTCACAGGAGAGTTTGTTGGAGAGGCCACAGGGTCCTAGAATGTACACAAAACCACCCACCCAGGAATCAGCACAGAAGGGCCCAATTTGCTTGTGGATAGTGGGGGAAGTGATGAAAAGCCAGTGGAGAGCTGAGCAAGTAGCATTGTTTCCTCTCAGACCCCTTCCCCACATACTGTGCCACAACACGGCTTTGTGGGGTGCCCTCACTCTGGCAAATACCTAAGGATCTGCCCCTTACTATGTAACAGGCATACTGAGACTCCCCCCACCCCGCCCCGAAAGCCCCAAATGAAAGAACAGATCAAAGCTCCAGAAAAAATATAACTAAGCTATGAAGAGATAGCTGGCCTGTCAGATGCACAGTTCAAAACAGTGGTAATCAGGATGCTCACAGAATTGGTTGAATATGGTTGCAAAATAGAGGAAAAAGTGAAGTCTATGAAAAGTGAAATAAAGGAAAATGTACAGGGAAGCAAGAGTGACGGGAAACAAACCAGGACTCATATCAACGGTTTGGAGCAGAAGGAAGAAATAAACATTCAACCAGAACAGAATGAAGAAACAAGAATTCAGAAAAAATGAGGAGAGGCTTAGGAACCTCTGGAGCAACTTTAAACATTCCAACATCAAAATTATACTGGTGCCAAAAGGAGAAGAGGAAGAGTAAGACATTGAAAACTTATTTGAAGAAGTAATGAAGGAGAACTTCCCAAATCTGAGAAAGGAAATAGACTTCTAGGAAATCCAGGAAGCCCAGAGAGTCCCAAAGAAGTTGGACCCAATGAAGCACACACCAAGGCACATCATAATTACATTACCCTAGGTGAACGATAGGGAGAGAATCTTAAAAGCAACAAGAGAAAAGGAGAGAGTTACCTACAAAGGAGTGCCCATAAGACTATGAGCTGATTTCTCAAAAGAAACCTTACAGGCAAGAAGGGGCTGGAAAGAAGTATTCAAAGTCATGAAAGGCAAGGACCTCCATCCAAGATTACTCTACCCAGCAAAGCTATCAATTAGAATGGAAGGGCAGATAAAGTGCTTCCCAGATAAGGTCAAGTTCAAGGAGTTCATCATCACCAAGCCCTTATTAGATGAAATGTTAAAGAGATTTATCTAAGAAAAAGAAGAAGATAAAAAATACAAATAGTAAAATGACAACAAACTCAGGACTATCAACAACCAAACCTAAAAACAAAAACAAAAACAAAAATGAGCTAAGCAAACAACTAGAACAGGAACAAAATCACAGAAATGGAGGTCATAGGGTGTTATCGTTGGGGGAGAGCAGGGGGTAGAATGGGGGAAAATGTACTGGGAATAAGTAGCATAAATTGTAGTTAGAAAATAGACAGGGGGAGTTTAAGAATAGTGTAGGAAATGTAGAAGCTGAAGAACTCATATGTAAGATCCACGGACATGAACTAAGCAGAGGGAATGCAGGTGGGAGGGGTTTTGCAGGGCAGAAGGGAATAAAGGGGGGCAAATTGGACAACTGTAATAGTACAATCAATAAAATATATTTAAAAAACAACAAAAAGAAGTATGGTCCCCATTATTCTAGAACTTGACATAAATATTCAGGAGATAATACACGATGAATAAAAACCAGTCAAATTTATAAATCTGTAAATTATAAAAATAAATAATTTGTTATGTCCTTACTGCTTGGTTCCAGTACCATATCTGATCATCTCTGGGAAAGATGTTGAACAATATTTTAATAAACAGTAATAGGTACACGAAGGTAGAAATTCAACTATTACTCTAGTTGTTATGATGAGATATAGTTGTGTGTCACCTCCCAGTTTGTTTCCACAGAGGCAGCCGATTTCAACTCTTTTTACTGTTTATTCCAATGTTCCGATGTTCATCTCCATATTTCTAAGTAATATACTCATTATTGATATTTATTGATTTATAAATATTGGATATTTTCTATTGATTTTATGTTAGGTTGGTTGAAGATTTATCTTTCATCTTCCTACTTACTTTCCTTTTTTAGTGTCTGCAAAAATAGTTACATCAAAATATTTAAATCAGTGAACAGTCCTTATTATATCTACATAGCTATTTTTCTCTGCTGAGCCAAGCAGGTTATGATGCTTCTGGATCTTTTTGGCTTTTTGCTTTACACAGTAATTTGTTTAAAAATGCCTCATGTTTTCTTTGCTTGACTTTCTTTGAGTCCACTTTAAATTTTTTTGAACTACTCATGCACTGTTCCAAACTGTACCCCGTGTGTTCTTCGGGAGCTCTTTCCAGAGCCGTTGTCCTCCTGATTGAGTCCAATTTGCTGCAGCTGTTGTCTTTGGAACCTCCTTTGTTTTCTTATCTTGAACCTGGTGCTTTATTCCCTGATACTGCTAAACTTATCTTGCAGAACTGCTAAAAAAGGGTCTGTTGGACGCAATTTTTCACATCTGAAAGGGTCTCTGTGCTTGTCACATACTTGACTGATACCTTGTGTGTGGAGTTCAAGGTTAAAAAGCATGTTTCCATCAGGATTTTGAAGGAGATTCTGTGTTCCAGCCTCCAGTGTTGTTACTAAGAAATTTTATGTTACTCTGATCTCAACTCTTTGTACATTACCAATTTGTTTTCCTCTCTGGACTTATCTCTTTATCCACGACTTTCTGAAATTTTATGATTATATACTTGGGGGTGAGTCCTTTCTCTTTTATTGTGTTGTTCATTAGGAGGATATTTCAAATACCATGCCTATTTTCTACATTCTGAGACTTTTTTTCCTATGATCCGCCCCCAACCCCATGGTCTCTGTTTCTTCTGAAACTCCTGAGACATATGTTTCACCTTTCTAACTGATCCTCAACTTTTAGATAGTTTCCCTATTTTTCTTTTGTTTGTATTTTTCTACTATCTAAAATTTTTATTATCCTTCATCTTTCAACTCTTCCAGTTTGTTTGCTCTGCTCAAGAATGTCCTCTGAAGAGTTAGATTTTGCTGTCTGTTTTCCTGCAGAGATTGAGGAAAAGACAGAGGAAGGGATCTGAGGGGTTAATTCTATTTACAGACTTTTAATTATTCCCCAGCAAGGTACAAGCCTTACTCCTTCCTAATGTTGCTGGGTCCCAAACTTTCTGAGTCGTGCAAGCATAAAGTGGCTTTATCTGTTGTTGTTACCAGTCTCCTCTGTAGGTGCCTTCTTTAGCTTCCTTTTTATTGTCAGGTTGCTCACTGCTCTGCTCTTTGCTCCCCATCTTCTAGACTCATTGCTCTGTGTTCTCTGCCTCTAGCTCTCTGTTCTTGACACTTAGTGAGTTAAATCTTTTAATGCCTTTACTGTCATTTCAGTGGGGTATTAGGAGCTTAGGGGGAAGTGAAAATATGTTTTTGTGTCATGTCCCTAAGTTAATGGAAGTCTTCTCGCTTACTTTTCTATCACTTCTACTATAGGCTATTTATTGTGGAATGGAGAGGGTGTTGAAATATGTTAATTTTGTGGTGATTGGCTCAGTTATTCTCTTTGAGCAGGTGCTACTAAATCTGTCTATAATCAAAGTAAGCAGCAACCGAACTTTGCCTAGGTTAAAATTTTAAAAAATCTAATTCAAGTGTTTATTGGCTCTGTAAGATTGGGGTTGGACTGAGGTATTGGATTGGTGGCTGATATGGGAATGATTTCTCCCCAGCCATCAGGGCATCATTGGAGGATTTCCTTTATAACCACCTGGAAGTATCTCCTGTCAACATTTTCTTCTACTGCAGAATTTTGATTTGTGGCTTAAGTTTGAATTGTTCTTAACTAGGAAAACATAAGATTCTCTGCAAAGAAATATAAGTCAAAGATGAATTGCCTGGCTGGTGTAGCTCAGTGGATTGAGCGTGGGCTGGGAAGCAGAGGGTCCCGATTCGATTCCCAGTCGGGGCACATGCCTGGGTTGTGGGCCAGGTCCCTAATGAGGGCCATATGAGATGCAACCATACATTGCTCTTTCTCCTTCCCTTCTTGTCTCTCTGAAAATAAATAAATAAAATCTTAAAGAAAAAGATGAAGACAGGTTAGACCTATCAAAGTAGGATTGAAATAAAAATTAAAGACTAAAAGATAGTATAGTGAAGTCATAAAACAACCTGAAAAGCTTACTTTATAAACATCTTCACGACCATGACCTTAGATACCATATAGCACAATTTTGGTTGGAACCCAATAAGAAAAAGTAAGCCTATTTTTTGTATGTTGATTATTGATTAACTCAATTCATGTAATTATTTTGATATTTCAACAAAGTTTTTCAAACTTTACAGCTACAAATAACATCAGTGATACAGATATTAGTGCCACAAATAATATGTGAGACTCATTAGAAAAAATAGTTCAAAAGGTATATGTTTAACACCGCTTACATTCACTGCTCTCCATAATACAATGTACTTACCGTTTAAACATTTTTTTTAGCAAAAGTCTGACTATGAATTAGCCATCTTATCTTTATGTTTCTTTTTCAAGTTACTATGGTAACCAAACTGGGTTAATGTAGAGAATCTGAGATGCTATTACCCTCTTATATTGATCATTTTTTCCCCAAAAGAGGAAAATAATGAACTATTGTGGAAATAAGTAGTTTTATCACTCAATATTGAATTTCATTCATGGATACACTTCACTACAAAAGTAACATAAGAAATGGTAAGAATAACATATGGATGTGGGTTGTGTGTATGGGTGTTTATTTTTCCTCAGGGTTAATAATTTTTTAATTGAATGCAGCTGCTCAAAGATTGTTATTAAGCATACACACTATATTGACAAAAAGTGGCTGCATTTTAATTTTTTTTAGGAAACCATTTGAGGCTTAATGACTTAGCTGTATTTTTAGAGAACCTATAAACGATAAAGATGCTGACACTACATACCAGGCATAGTGATGGAGTTCAGAGCATGGACACAAACTGTCTGGGTGCTCAGCTAAGCTGGGTGTAATCTCAACTTCATGCCTTTGCTTTCTCATCAGTAAAATGGGGATGAATAAGAAAATCTGCACAAAACATCCTTCATATTCTCTAGTATATACTCAAATACATTTTCTTTTCTTTTCTTTTATTTTATTTTATTATTATTTTTTAAATTACTTTATTGTTGTTCAATTACAGTTATTTGCATCCTCTCCCTCTCAAATACATTTTCTATACTGAAATAAATATAACATGATCAAACTCTTAATAATTAAGTACTTGATTAATGCTACTTTTTATTGTTATTTATTAGTTGCTACTTTAGGAGACATTAGGCCTTCCCAACTTCTGACATATAGAATACAATTTAGTTTGGATATATAAACATACACATATAATAAATTTCATTTATCTTGAAAGGTCATTTGATATTATTTTTCTTCACTTTAAAGTTTATTTTCTAAAATAAGTTTTCCATTTTATTGCTTATTTCTAGTGGCATCCTCATGCACCTTAGCTGTTTCAAATATCGGATCTCTAATATTGTACTTCCCCCTGACATTTCCATTCATAACACTCTATGTTATTGTTTTCAAAGCATAGGCTATGGGATTCTGTCAACACAATTACCAGGCAGAATGCAGTCTCCAAGAGTTCTTAAGAACCAAGGATGTGAGGACTATTTTACCAAGCATTAGTGTGTACTTACATGGGTCCATAAGCTTGACTTCTTCCATCAGACAATTTGAAATGAGAAAAAGCAAGAATGCACATGAAACCTTTATATTTGGCAATAGGTCAACAAATATTATATTCTAATATCTTTCCTTTTATTGGACTTACATGGTCTTCACAACACCTGAGATGTTGTAGGCAGGGTGAGGATCTCAATTTATCCTGCAAAGGAAGAAACCGAGTTAGAATAGCCTAGATATTGAATGATGATACCACAACTAGCTGGTGCTCTTTTACTACTTGAATCTTCATTTGTCAAAGTCTTTGGTTTTCTGCTTTTGAAAGTTTGAATGGAGAACTGCACATGATGTTGCTGTTCTAAAACACAGGCTTGTGAACCAAGAATATTGCTACCTTTTTTGTATTTTCTCAGGTTTTACGTTAATGGATTATCATTTTGGTGGTTGATGATCCAGATAAATATCTTATGTTAAGTGGAGGCTTCTATTTAGAGCATTCTATGCTGTTAAAATACTAGTTATCTTTAGGATGAAAGATTACTTTAACAACTTTATGAAGTATAATTTGTATACCAAAAATTTAATCATTTAAGATGTACATTTTGACTTGCAACCAAGATGGAGGCATAGGCAGACACACAGTGCCTTCTCGCACAACCAAAAGAATGAAAACAACAAATTTAAAAACAAAAACAACCAGAACTGACAGAAGATCAAACTATATGGAAGTCTGACAACCAAGGAGTTAAAGAAGAAACATTCATCCAGACCAGGGGGAGGGGCAGAGATGGCTAGCCAGGTGGAGAAAACTCTTGGCAAGTCAGAGACGAGAGGGCCACCGGGGCTGGCAAGGTGGCAGCTGGTAGACTGGGCAGTCCCTCATACATGTGCAGATAAACTGGGAGGAACAACTGGGGAATGAGACAGATCCTGCAACCCAGGGTTCCAGTGCGGGGAAATAAAACCTCAGAAACTTTGACTGAAAAAACCTGTGGGGGTTGAGGCTGTGGGAGAAACTCCCAGCCTCACAGGAGAGTTTGTTGGAGAGGCCACAGGGTCCTAGAATGTATACAAACCCACCTATCTGGGAATCAGCACCAGAAAGGCCCAATTTGCTTGTTGGTAGTGGCGGAAGTGACTAAAAGCTGGAGGAGAGCTGAGCAAGTGGCATTGTTCCCTCTCGGACCCCTCCTCCACATACTGTGCCACAATACGACGTCGTGGGTTGCCCCTCCCTGACGAATGCCTAAGGCTCTGCCCCCTACTATGTAACAGGCATGCTGAGACAAAAAAAAAAAAAAAGGCCCATCTTTTGGTCTGATAAAAGAATAGATCAAGGCTCTGGAAAAAATACAACTCAATATTGAAGAGATAGCCAACCTATCAGATGCACAGTTTAAAACACTGGTAATCAGGATGGTCACAGAAATGGTTGAGTATGGTTGCTAAATAGAGGAAAAAGTGAAAGCTATGAAATGTGAAATAAAGGAAAATGTATAAGGAACCAACAGTGAAGGGAAGGAAACCTGCACTCAAATCAACAGTTTGAGGAGAAGGAAGAAATAAACATTCAACCAGAGCAGAATGAAGAAATAAGAATTCAAAAAAAATGAGGAGAGCCTTAGGAACCTATGGGGCAACTTGAAACATTCCAACATCCTAATCATACGGGTGCCAGGAAGAGAAGAGGAAGAGCAAGAAATTGAAAAATCATTTGAAAAAATAATAAGAAATTGAAAGAAATTATTGAAAAATAATAATGAAAACAATGAGAACATCCCCCATCTGGCAAAGGAAATAGACTTCCAAGAAGTCCAGGAATCTTAGAGAGCACCAAAGAAGTTGGACTCAAGGAACACACACCAAAGCACACTGTAATTATATTACCCAAGATGAAAGATAAGGAAAGAATCTTAAAAGTAGCAAGAGAAAAGGAGACAGTTACCTAAAAAGGACTTCCCATATGACTATCAGCTGATTTCTCAAAAGAAACCCTTGCAAGTAAGAAGGGGCTGGAAAGAAGTACTCAAAGTCATGAAAGGAAAGGACCTCCATCCAAGATTACTCTATCCAGCAAAGCTATCAATTAGAATGGAAGGGCAGATAAAGTGCTTCTCAGATAAGGTCAAGTTCAAGGAGTTCATCATCACCAAGCCCTTATTAGATGAAATGTTAAAGGGATTTATCTGAGAAAAAGAAGATAAAAAATATGAACAGTAAAATAACACCAAACTCACAACTGTCAACAATTGAACCTAAAAACAAAACAAAATAAAAACAAACTAAACAACTAGAACAGGAACAGAATCACAGAAATGGAGATCACATGGAGGGTTATCAGTGGGGAGGGGGAGGGAAGGGAAAGAGGGAAAAGGTACTGGGAATAAGTAGCATAAATGGTAGGTAGAAAATAGATAGGGAGATGTTAAGAATAGTATAAGAAATGTAAAAGCCAAACAACGTATATGCACGACCCATGGACATGAACTAAAGGAGGGGGGTGATGTGTGTGGGATGGGTGTGCAGGGTGGAAGGGACTAATGGGGGAAAACTGTAATAGCATAATCAATAAAATATATTAAAAAATAAAACATACATTTCAATTATTTTACTACATTTTCCAAGTTGTGCAACTATCATTGGTATGTAACTTTACGGTTAATCTGGTTCCCACTCCAGCCTTAGGCAACCACTTATCCAGTCCCTGTCTCTATAGGTTTGCCTTTTCTGGATAAGTCATGTAAATGGAATCATACCAAATGAATTTTCTTTTTGTGACTGGCTTCAATCACTCATATAACACTTTTGAACTTTATTTATATGATGACATATATTGATATTTCATTCCTTTATATTGCTAAGCAGTACATATTCTCTTGTATTGATACAGCATTTTTTTAATCCATTCACAAGTTAATGAACATTTGGCCTATTTTCACTTTTTTGGCTGCTATGGATAATGCGGTTATGACTGTACATGTGCAAGTTTTGGTGTGGACATACGTATATATGTATTTTCATTTTACTTGGAGTTGGAGGTGCTGGATTATATGGCAAATAGAGGCTTAACTTTTTTAGAAATTGCAAACTATTTTCCAAAGTATCAATGTCTTTTGTATTCCCACAAGAACTATATGAGCGTTCCTGTTTTTCCAAAGTCTTGCTAACATGTTATTACCTATAGTTTTGATTCAATTCATTTTAATGGGTGTGAAACAGTATCTCACTGAGATTTTGATTTGCATTTCACTAATGAGTGATGATGTTGCCTTCCCATGTACAATATTTATTAGCCATTTGTATATTTCTTGGTAAAATATCTATTTAAATCCTTTCTGGATTTTTAAATTGCATTGTTCATTTTCTTGTTATTGAGTTCTTTAAATGTTTAGGACACAAGTCTTTCATCTGACATGAGGTTTGCAAATATTTTCTGCCAGTCTCTTGCTTGCTTTTTCAGTTTAATGTCTTTGGAGCAAAGTATAAAGGTTTTGAATTTTGAAGTCTGGTTGATCAATTTTTTAAATTTATGGATTGTACTTTTGTTCCCATAGCTAAAATTTTTTTGCCTTATTCGAGTACTCAGAGATTTTTCTCCTATGTTTTCTTTTAAATTTTTAAAAATAATTTTAGTCCTTATATTTAGGTCTGTGGTCACTTTAAATTAGTTTTTTTATATGATGTGGGTAAGCATCTGAGTTTTTGTTTTTCATTTTTTTTTTGGCATGTGAGTATCTGATTGTATTAGCATCATTTGTTGATAAGACTATACTTTCCTCATTGAATTGCCCTGTCATGTTTGTGAAAATCAACTAACCATAAATACAAGGGTTTATTTGTGGACTTTGAGCTCTGTTCCACTGATCTATATTATTTTGATAACTGAGGCTTTATCTTAACTTTATAATAAGTTTTAAAATTGGGAAGTGAGAGTCCTCCAACTTTTTTTCTTTTTAAAAATTGCTTTTGCCATTCTGAGTTTTTTGCATTTGCATTTCCATTTGAGGATCAGATTGCCTGCTGGAATTTTGATACAGATAATGATGACTCTCTGGAGCAGGGGTGTCAAACTCATTTTCACCAGGGGCCACATCAGCCTCACAGTTGCCTTCAAAGGGCCAAATGTAATGTTAGCACTCTATAAATGTAACTACTCCTTAACTAGGGGCAAGGAGCTCGGTGCTGCCACTGGGTAGAAACAAGGTGCCGGGCTGGATAAGACAAGGTGGAGGGCTGGATTCAGCCTGCGGGCCTTGTGTTTGCCACTGTGCTCTGGATCAATCTGGAAAGAATGCCATTTTAACAACATTGAGTCATTTGATCCATGAACACAGAGTATTTATCTATTTTTTTGTTTCCCCTCGTAATACTTTATAATTTTTAGTATACATGCCTTTGTTAAATTTATTCATAAGTATTATTCATTTTCAGTGGAGTTCTCTTAATTTCATTTTAAGATTATTCACTGCCAGTACAAAGAGATACACTGATATTCAACATAGATCTTGTGTGCTGTCATTAGTGGGTATTAAGCTTACCATTTAGTGATTAAGCTACTTCATGATTTGTGGGCCCTAGCTAGTGTGGCTTGGTTGGAGCATCATCCCATTAACCGTAAGGTAGTGGGTTCGATTCCTGGTTGGGGCACATGCCTAAATTGCGGGATTGGTCCCCAGTCAGGGCTCATTTGAGAGTCAACCCATCGATGTTTCTCTCCTTCATTTTTCCTTCCTTCCCCTCTCTCTAAAATCAATAAGAATGTTCTTGGGTGTGGATTAAAAGTATAAATAAATAAATAAAGAAATATCACTAGGGAGCGTTTTAAAATTTTCTGGACTTCCTGGATATTAACTACAGAAGTAAAATTTGCTTGTAGTACTTCCTGCCTAACGGAAGCTTGTAGTGTGTTATACCTCACTTGGGATATAATACTTGGGTACTGAGCCTTTTACTGATCTCTGCTATCTCCTGTCCTGATGGCTCTCCTAGAACCTTATCATGGCAAGAATATTTTTCCTCCCAGCAAAAAAATCAATAGAACAAATATCCTTCAAATTGCCAATGAACCATGTTAAGAAAAATACCCTTAGTTAGATAAATAATCTATTAAGACAAAGCAGAACCTGGTCAATGCCTTTTAGCTTATATTGTTGAGAGTACCTGGTTTGAGAGCTGTTGTTATTCTGTTTCTTAAAACTCTGTTCAAAGATCAGTCCTAAAGCCTATGTCTGGTGCTCTGTAATTCTAGCCTGGTGGGAGTCAAATTTCTTGTTTTTGTTTTAATATTTATCAATATCGTGTATTACATACTTCAACTACTATTGATCAGTCAACTGTATGTCATAAAGGCGTTTATTGCATTCTTAAATGTGATTTTAAAACTGCATTTTGGCACTGTAATTTTTCTTCTGGGAGCACATGTCCAAGTTTATAAGGTAAGTCTATTGAACAATGTATTTTAATTAACATAAATCGGTTTTGTATAAGAACATGCCTGTAGTTTCCTATGGAGCATAGCTATTTTTTTTTGTCTGGAAATAGTGGGAGGTTTTGAAAAGTTCAAAAAGTGAAAGTAAGTGAGAATCTTGTTCATTGCATTTCAGTGAGTTTATTTTGTAGTTGTAAGTGAGGTTCCCAAAATGCTGTTAGGAAAATCTGACAATTAAGAATGAGTAAACATTTATATGTTTGGTACTTCCTAGCATTTATATAGGAAGTTCAGAGAATCAGATGGATTCTGATCTTCCTAAGAGAATATTACATATTGAGTATTGTAAATTGATATTAAAATTCAATCACTGACTAATTTAGATAAAGTGCAAGTTCTGTAGTTGTTGACGTATTGAGAATATGCTGGTAGAGACTTTGGTAGCGCAGCTTCCTGCACATAGCAGGTCTTGTATGGCTAGTCATGAAAAATCACTTTTCAAATTAGAAGTTAATAACAACTTTCCTGATCTGAACACTAAGCTCTACTACTTGTGCGATTAGTGGTTTCATTTCTTTCTCAGCAGTTGGGTAATGATTATGGCCCCAGATGCAGTGAGAGTGATAAAGAGATTGATTAATTTCACTTGAAAGGGCATATGTTCAAAGAGAATCCAATTGGAATGCTCTAAATGAAGATCTGACATCTTTGTAGCCAAGGGTTGTGCTTTGCTGCTGAGAGTTGTACTCTTACATGGTGTCCCATTGGTGTTTAGACTGGGATCTCTACACCAGTGGGATCTCTATCCACTTGGTCTATAAAGTACTGGGTCTTGCTCATAATGCAGCATGTGGGTGTGAGTGCGTCTGTTCCTGCTGCCTTTCTCTGTCTTTGTAGTAAGTGTTTGTGACTGCTACAAAGGTTCCTTTGTCTCTGTCACCCCAAGGATGCCTTTAAGTTGTGTGTTGCTATTGATCAATACAAACAAGGTTGCCTCAAAACTAGGGCTTAATTTAGAGCAGAGACGCAGTGCACACCCACACTGCACAACGACCTCTCTGTATTTCAGTGTGGAAAATATTTTTAATATTAAATCAGTGTGGCCATAAAGAAAAAACTTTTTATTACATTTTATAAAAAGGAGGAAAAAGGGTCTGTTTATTTAATGTTTGTCAGCTTACATTTATTTGATACTTCATATTTCTAAGGGCACATTATTACAAACATCTTTCCTATACCACTCTTGTTGATTTTCATGCATTCTGTAACTTTTGACAATTTAAAAGCGATTGAAAACTTACTGTTTAAAAAATTATTTATTTAGTTTTAGAGAGAGGGGAATGGATGGAGAAAAGAGAGGGAGAGAAACATCAATGTGTAGTTTCCTCTCACGCACCCCCTACTGGGGAACTGGCTGCAACCCAGGCATGTGCCCTGATGGGGAATCGAACTGGTGACCCTTTGGTTCACAGGCCGGCGCTCAATCCACTGTGCCACTCTAGCCAGGGCTGAAAACTTACTTTTTTAAGAGAAAAATAAAACATCAGAAATTCTGGGCTAAAATTTTAATGAAAGAAAGGTAAGAGTACACAGCTGTGATTTTGGCATGGATCTTGAATTTAGTTAGTTTGTTCCTAAGTCTGTGTAGGTGTGTGTTCCTAGATAAACAAAATACATGCATCCTCTTTTCTGAAAGTGTCTCATATACAAAAAATCTCTATCTCAAGGCAAGAGGTGAGAGAACCATATAAATTCATGACACTGCTTAAAAAACTGTCATAACTTTTATTCAGTTCTGTAAATCCAGAGAGTGTTCTCATTCCTTGGATTTTCTGATTGTTTTAATAGAGAAAAGTTTTGGTCTGAAATAGCTTAGGTTCTTTTTCTTGCCTTCAGGCTTGATCTTAAGATTCTATTCATGCATCAAAGGGTCCTTGGGTTTATGTGACAGGTGATGTGCCGTGAGAGTCACAAAGTGGAGCAAGACACAGCTCAGCTCCTGTTTCAAGAAGGCAAACTGCCATTTCCTGTTTCCCCACTTGAAGCTTACAGACCACTGCCCTCAAAGAACCATGCTCAAAGAACACCATGAAAAATTTCCCTTTAAGTTATATTCATGCAAAATTTCGATGTCTTAAGAATATACCCTTTTCCTCAGTGGTTCTCATTTTTTAAAACTCCGAGAGCTATCTGAGAAAGCCCAAGTGCTTCCTAATTATTAAATAATAACATAGACAATAAGGGTGTTAAATGATGGTAACAAGATAAGTGGATAGGGGATGTTTGAGAGGAATTTTAAGTGTTTTTTAAATACTATTCAGCATGTAGGTTAAATTTTAAAAAATTATTGGGGAAGTCACTCTAGGTGTTTAAGTCCTTCTGATATTGGGAAGACATTGCCATTATGGGTGAACGTTGACAAGACAAGATTCCTCCAGGGAGTTATATCTGTAACACTCAGGAAAAAAACTGTGTTCCCACCAGGACTTTTATAAATCAAAGATACTTAAAAAAAAGTTTTTGTGAAAAGCAGTTTGTATTCAATATTAAAGCAAGTGATACATTAAATTTAGGATTTACCATATCTTATTTTATCTTTGTTAGAATCTCTGATTTGTTTGCCCTTGATTGATTTTGAGATAGATGAGCCAGCTTTCAGAGCAGGAGAATGATTTCATTATTACAGAACCCAAGGCTCAAAATCAGATTTGAAGGTATGTTGAGACGGTGTTCAGAATGAATTAGTGAACAGATGTAGAGTATGTGCTGCTGATGTCTGGTACCCACATACTGACCTAAAAGTAATGTACTTCCCTTTAGGTTTTTTTTTTCTTTTTGTAGGTTTATCTGATTTCTTTTATGTTTTTATTTTTAATCATTTTTTATTGTTATTCTATTACAGTTGTCCCATTTTTTCCCCCTTTGCCCTCCTCCTTCCATCCCACCTCCCACTCCCACAGTCAATTTCCACACTGTTGTCCATGTCCGTGGGTCACTCATACATGTTTTGTCTAGTCCCTTCCCCTTTTTTCCATCAGTATACCCCTCCCCTTCCCCTTCTATTCACTTTTATTTTATTTTATTTGGTCTTTAAATGTCAGAGGGTTGAATTTAATGGTGCCTCTTAATTTGAAACGAGTTCACTTAAGTTTCATAGTGGAAATTCCGAGACTGCTAAAGAATCTAGAGCTTGGAAATAGAGGAGAGGACAAATGCAGGATATGCTGAATTGATTGGATGGTTATAGACCATGTTCTAAAGTGATTAAAATAGAAGTCTGAATGTTACTGAGCCCAAACAGTAGTCAAGGAGGTTCTTCTGCCTGCTGCCTACCAGGCAAATCTCCAAAGACAGAGTTCAATGGAAAAGAAAGGAATCTTTTATTTAATAGCAAGTTTCTGCCTAAAATATCTGGGGAACAAAAGTAAGGAGAAAGAAAAAGTCAGAGTATGACATCGAAAATAGTATCATTACAACTACTACATAGTTGTAATGAGAACTGAAAATAACACAAGAACAAAAAACTATTCACAGTGCTGACTATTATCATCAAGGTCTTTGGAAATAAGAGCAAGTTTCTGCCTCAAAGCCCATTTCCTCTAAGACACCCAAAGAAAAATCACCCTGTCACCCTTTGCCAGCTCAGTTCAAGGTTGCCCCAGGAATCTCTTTTCCCACCAAAAGTATCACGAACGTAGGTGATGTAGCTGGTCTCCAGTCGCTGTCCAGCTCCAGGCATCTTTCTGAGTCTGTGCCTCCAAGCCTTTGCTCACAGGCTCACACAGGCCACCATTGGCAGGCCTGCTGGCGGCTGTTGAAATGTCCCCCTCCTGGCAGAGGGAAAAGAACCAACTGCCTTCCTGCTTCCCAGCACACTCCATTTCAAAAGTCCTCTCCCAGAATCTCATGCGTGCCTAAAGCCAGTGGGAGTATCCAGCCTCCTACCAATGAGGGCCAGTGTTGGCCATATGTGCCTTTGTCCCTCTTCCAGCCACCACGTTTAGCAAGGGAGCAAAGCCTTCAGTCAACCATGTGCAGCTCAAACCCCTCCCCTATTTCCAGGGGTGTGTGTCCCCCACTACCTGAATAGCAATGTCAGTACTGACACTGGAGAGAAGCTATCATTGTACAATTTATTACTTTCATAGTTTCATATGTTACTGTGATTGTTTGGATCACTATGAAAGATGTTTAAATTGATGTTTTCAAAGAATTTTAAAGCTAGAAGGGGCCTTGTGATAATTAAACCTGGCCCTCTTAAAAACAGGTGAGGGAGCTGAGGGCCAGGAAGACAGGTTGGAGCAACAGAGACAGAACTGGGACATGTGTCCTCTGAGCCCATCCTCTTTGACCCATTTCAAGTTCAGTTCAGTCTCTTTTTCCGTAAGGGCTGATGATGGAAAGTACCACAGCCTGGCTATGAGGGAGCAGATGGTGAACTTTAGGGGCACATATTCCACTTTTTATAGTCTAAGTAGTAGGGGTTCATTAAAAATGGGGGCTAAAATCAATGAATTGAAATGAGAGTTTTCAGAAGAAAGGGTAGATGAAAAAATATAGTAGATTTCTCTCCCATTATTAGGTACAGGAGAAGTACCTGAGATGCTGGATCAGCACTGGCAACTCTGGAACCTGGTGAGCAGAGTTCACCATATTTAAATGGGGGGAAACTTTATTTTAACATCAATGCCAAGAGTGGCTAACATTATAGTGTAGTCCAGCATAGAGACCTTTTGAAGATGGACGAAACTGGTGTGTGTCTGAACTTTTTCTTACTAGAGTGTGGGTTCAAGCAAGTTGTGCATCCTCTCCATGCCTTAGTGTTCTCCTAGCTCTGAATTCCTTACCTCATCACATGATAAACACTTATGTAGCTTTTATCATGGCCCCTACAATATTCTGTAAAATAGGGTTATTAATGTCTACCCCAGAAGACTTTTTTAAAATATGAAATTGAGTAATGTACCCAATTTCATATTTGGTTCAGTGCCTGGTATGTGTTAAATATTCCATAGAAGATAAAATTGAATTAATGTTGAACTGCTGGCATAGGAAACCAAGTTGGCACCTGGATGAGGCTTTCGGCTCTGTTGCAGAGGCCATCACTGACCTGGCCAGGACTCTCAGGGGAGGGACAGCTGGTGCGAGGCAATAATGGTGCATCCCAGCTGGAGAAAAGCACTGAGTGGCCTGGAGACCTCCAGGAGCCGTTAGTGATCAGTGAGTGGCCCTGGGATTTCACAGGAGGTAATTTTGGAGTAAATGAAATAATTTGAAAAAAGGAATTGGGGAAGGCTTAGAAAAAATTGTTTCTAACAAACGTATATTCCATTTGATGTGATTCTTTTTTGTTATTATTTGAGAACTTTGGTGTAGTTGACCTGGGGATTACTCAGGCTCATAAAGTGCTGGAACTGATATTGCCTCCCATTTTTCAACTGAGAAAAGAATCTGTGGGAGGGGAATTCACTCTTTGTTTGATGCCTTGGCCTTCATCTTCACAATTGTCCAATGTGATCCTCATAGGAACCCTACAAAATTTGTACGTGAGGTTTATTAAGATAACGCAGGAAACCACTGGTAGAGGTGAAATCAAAATTAGGCTTTCCAGATAAGTGGTTGAGTGCTCTTATCATTATCCTACTTAGTTTAACTCTAACTCCATTCCTTCAACTGACTGGCATGTACTTATGTACCATTTACCATGGAACTTTGCACATTCTAAACCCTGAAGATACAATGATTATTTCCTTTTCTATACTCTAGGGAGTTTACCATCTGGTTGGTGATGTAATACATAAATAGATAATTACGGAAAGAAAAGCTAACAGATATATTAAAAGCATTATGAGAATACAATGATTACATGAGAAATATTGCTTTGAACAGTGGGAATGAGCTATAATAGTCTGTTTAGTGGGCACTATGCTAAGTGTTTAGCATGAACTTTGTTGTTATATATTAGAAAGGTTATTTCATTGACTTAAAGCTAGGATTAAGTCATCATCTCTAATCATGATAGTGCTTGTACTCTTTTTTAAGCTTCAGTAGAATGTTCTGGTGTCTAAACGTATGACATATATACATATGTATGCATGTATGTCACATATATACGTATGTATATATATGAGCAGGGGAGTGGGAGAGTGAGGTGTATAGTTGAAGAAAGTGCAACACATTGGTTTTCTTGCACTTGTGAGGTGCTTCCTAGGAGAAAAGGTGGATTTATTTGGGGGGAAGGGGATGGGTAAGGTCACATAAAAGAAACCCAAGATTTTGGAGGTCATCATACAACCATTACAGAAACTATGGAGGTTCCTCAAAAAATTAAAAATACTGTTATTGTATGATCTAGCAATCTTACTTCTGGGTATATATCCAAAGGAAATGAAGAAATCACTGCTCCAAAGAAATACCTGCATCTCCATGTTCATTGAAATATCATTTACAATAGCCAAGGCATAGAAACCATATAAACTTCTACAGACAAATGAATGGATAAAGAAAATATGGTACATATATTTACAATGAAATGTTATTCAGTCATATTAAAGAAGAAAATCTTGCCATTTGTGACAACATGGGCGTTATGCTAAGTGAAATAAGTCAGACAGAGAAAGACAAATACTGTGTGATATAATTTATATGTGAATTTAAAACAATACAGAAATTTTCTAGATATAAAATTGAAAAAAGATTTCTATATTTTTTATTAAAAATGGACAAAAAGAAAGCATGGCATACAGTTAAGTAGTAGTCTTCAAAACATATTCACTAAACCAGTTAGTTACAAAGTTAGAAAATATTATTTTTAAAATTTTAAGTGAAAATTTAAACTTTTTATTTTCAAGTCTGTGTAAGTGGGTATATATATTTCAATCCACTTGTTTATTTACCTAGATTGTATCAAAGAGATGTTTGATAACCAAGGGTAAAATACAAAACCAAATAAGAAAATGGTAAAATGATAAGAACCATGGAATAACTTTAATTAATTTATATCTAAATAATTAAAACTATTATCCTAATAATTTTTATACATAGAATTAATAGACGATTTAGTTTTATGAACTGTTTTATCAGTAATGAAAATCTACTTCTTAGAATCTGAAAATTTTTATTTTGTTTTAGAGATACTCACCTAATAATTATATTCTCAAATGCTGAAATATTGTCTTTTCTTCTTTTGAAAAGGCAACTGCTGTATTTCACTGGCCAGCAAATATTTCAGTTCCTTGTGTTTTTTCTGCCCATGCTGAAAAACAGGTATCACCAACATTAAGCAGCAGGACGTCTCATGTGGTGCAGTATCTTAGGTGATAGCGATGACACTCATAGTATAGGAACTTTGGCATAGGCGGCTATATCAGATTGAAAAATATTTATTGTAAGTTTTTATATTTGCCTGAAAATTTAATATCTTAAAGTTCTCAAAATTGAATGATTCAGTTTCCATTTATTTTTTTTTTCAGGGAATTTATTCAACAGGTTTGATTTAAATGACTTCTTTTTTTTAATAGTTTTTTTTTGGGGGGGGGAGTAGAGAAGCATTGAATGTGACTGCCAGTATTTGCTTCTAAGGCTCATTTCTAAATCTGTAGAAATATATAAAGTACTATGTCATGCTAAAATTAATAATGTATAAGAAAAGTATTATACAAACTAAGAAAATGTGCTAGAAAAAATAGCAGCAATAATAATAATGTTTATTTATTTATTTATTTTTTAAAAGATTTTATTTATTTATTTTCAGAGAGAGGAGAAGGGAGGGAGAAAGAGCAATGTATGGTTGCCTCTCACATGGCCCTCACTGGGGACCTGGCCCGCAACCCAGGCATGTGCCCCGACTGGGAATCGAACCGGGACCCTCTGGTTCCCAGCCCACGCGCAATCCACTGAGCTACACCAGCCGGGCTAATAATAATGTTTATTGACAAGTTATTACATCCTGATTATTTTTACATGCTTTATTTTATTGAATCTTCACAAATATCCTATGAGATTATTATCTCTATATTATATCTGAGGAAAATGAGTCACACAATGAGGTGTGTAGGAGAGCTGGAATTTGAACTAGGCTATTCTTCACAGTAGATTTGTATTCCTAAAGAATAGCTTTTAAATAATGGAACACTGAGCCTCAGATGATGGTCCATCATGAACCTTGGAATCTCTTTTGGAGGAGACTACCTCCCCTTGAGCCCTGAGTCTATAGATCATCCATCTAGGAGATCATCTGCACACATGTGACCATAACACATGCTTATTGAATAGACAGACAAAGAGAACAGAGTTTTGAATGAATGGCTCACACCTTAGTTAATTGTGTTGGCTACATCAACAACCTGCAAAGACTGAGTGAATTAGCGTTTTCTATATAGGGAAAAAGTGGGACATTTTGAGGCATGGGTATTGTGGATTGTGTTTTCTGAGTATGTAAGAATGGAATGTCACTTAATAAGTAAACTTATTATTATGGGAATGATGGGGCACATTAATGAAAAGTGGGACTGCCCTAGAAAAAGCATCTGAATTGTCCCTTTAGCTTATGGCACCAACAAGTAGAACAGAAATCAAATGTGTAGTTTAGATGCCAACACGAGGGCAAGGCTGGAGAGAGGCTGGAAAGATGTGGAGTGGGTGAGTAATGAGGCAGGGAGAAGGACAGGGAAGGACACAAGAGAACATTTTTTGTTTTGTCCATCACCGATGATGACTGGTGCTCCACTGTTTATATTCCTGGAGTAAAAACCCTTTGAAAGCATGACTATCTCCCACTCATCTTTCTTATTTAAAAAAATTTTTAAATTTATTTTTTAATTGTTCAAGTACAGTTTTATGCCTTTTCTCCCCACTCCAGCCCAACCCCCCAGCCCTCCCCACCTCCCTCCCACCTCCACCCCCCGTTATTGTCCATGCGTCCTCTATAATTGCTCCTGCAAACCTTTCACCCTTTTCCCCAAATTACCTCCTCTCTCCCCTCCACTCATCTTTATATCCCTCACAGTTTTGATTCTATAGTCTTGCTCAGTTTTGAGCTCATTAAGTGTGTAGTGAAGAGAGGAATGAATGCATGACAAAATACATGCATGACTTTGGAAAATCCAGTTTGAGTTTCTACTTGTCTAAGAAACCCTGAATACTATTCAGCTTATATCTAACATACAGTGCAAAATTACAAATGGATGGCATTATTAATTTAGGGCTTGTGACCATGTTCCAACCATGTTCAAAATGAATAAGTCAGTATTTATAGTATGGCCAAACTATTTAAGACCTTTTCTGTTGTTACAGATGGTTTTGTTCTGGTTTTGGTTATTACTATTGTTTCTTGGGGGTTAACACTAATTCCTGGCATAATGGGACGACTTGCTGAGAACCCTCAGAGAAGAGCATACATAGATGGGGTGTTGTTGGAAGGCAGAAAAGGCAGTTAAGTTCTTAGGTACATATTGATGGTAGAGGCCCCTCTGGGGTCTGTGGGGAGGTATCTCTTGGCTTGAACTAAATTCAAAAGCAGGGCCTTGGTTTTAGGACTCCTGAAAGAGTTTCTAGGGGAAGAGGAGTCAAATAGTGTGTCAGTCTGTGGAGAAACTCTGCCAGGAGGAAGAAAACAACTTGAACTACAAACATCTAAAACTGAGTATAGGCTAAACACAGTGTTGAGCAAGAGATGCCTAGCAGGATATAAGCCAAGAGAAAATGAAGACAGAGTTCAAAGAGGAAGGACTGAGAAAGGTCAAAGTTCAGATAGTTCTGGAACTGGTCCTGTCCCTGGTGATGTCATTTTGGAATGTGGCACACTTCTAGAGATAAGGGGCTAGGTTCAGAGCAAGACTTAGTCATCCCTATGTGGGGTTGTGTGATGCCAATATATACCGAGAACTAAAATAAATAAGTTGAACCTCAAGAATGTTTTCTTGTTTAAAAAAAAGAAGAAAAGTTTACCCTTTGCAACAGTATGGATGGATCTGCAGAACATTATGCTAAGTGAAATGAGCCAGTCAGAGAAAGACAAATACCATATGATTTCACTCCTAAGTGGACTCTAATGAACAAACTGAGCTAACAAGGAAAATGGGGACAGACGCATAGATGGAGAGCGGGAAGACAGCCAGTGGGGGGCAGAGTAGGAGTAGAAGGGTTGAGCAAAAAGGAAAAAGGACTCATGGACAAGGACAACAGTGCAACAGTGTGGTGATTGCTGGAGGGAAGAGGTATAAGGGAACTAAATGGTAATGGAAAAATACAATAAATATTAAAAAAAATTAAAAATGTCTTCTAACATGCACATGGCTTTTGTGGTTATTGATATACGGAAATAGCTTCATTAGTCTAAAAATTAATTCTCCTGAAGCATTAATGAATGCTATGAAAATATTCATTTTTTTAACAGCTTTACTTATGGGGGAGAACCAAAGTCCTTTGCATATACAAACCATTCGAGGGTTATAATGTGGGTTCTGGAAACACAGAAACATGAGTTGAATGCTGGCTCTGTCATTTGCTAGTTATATAGTTTGGGGCAATTTTTTTAAGTTCTCTGCCTTACTTTGTTTATTTATAAATTGGGTTTTATGGTGCTGGATTTATAAGGTCCAATGAGGTAATACATCATTCATGCTTTGTTTAGTAATGAATACATAGTAAGGGATGATGTTAAACAGACTGGAGGAGATATTAATTTTGGTCAGCAGTCAACTGATGTCTGCTTTCGGTGAAGGCACATATTGCTCTTACCTCTAAAGGCGGCTAATTTATGTTCTGCTCATGGAAATCTTTAATGTTCATACCCACTGAGAACATTTAGAGTGATGATTATGTTGATATGACCCATATTCACATTGAAATTGCTCTTTAAATGTCACTCATTAATAATTCTCTGATCATTGTTCTGTTTAACAAAATTGATAAAATTGCTTTCACTGTTTCTTTCCAATAAAAACCTTTTGGTGTTCCTCTAGAGATTTTATTGATAAACTCCCCCTTAAGCATACATCCAAATTAAATGTGAGAACCTGCAGCTGAAAGAAATTGCTTCAAGGCAATCCTTCACTAGGATAAAAAATCAATAGCAGTTTCATTAAGAGGGGAAAGATAGTTTAGACATACTCCTACCTAGATTTTGTCTTTCTGGAAGGAACAATTGTTGATTATGTCTTTCCTCATATATACAATGTTCATAATTTAGTAACATGGCTGCTGTATAGTAAGATTGTACGTGTCCCTTCCGATCTGGGTTTCTCTAATAGAGCTTGTCTTCACAATTTGAAAAATTGACAGGCATTTAAAGTGCTGTCTCTTTAATAATGCATACCATGCTGAGCCTACTACTATAAGTGAGCACTTTACAGCCACCAAATCCTACTGATACATTTGAACTAGTTAGATTGCAAATTTCTTTTTGAGTATATGCTTTAACTCCTCCTTTCTTTCCCTTACTGCTTGGTTGATAGCTAGATGAGAGGATGGACAGATAGATAAAAGGACAGATGAATGGTGAAAGTCATGAGGGGAGGGGAGAAAAAAGAAGAATAGGAGGAATTAAATAGTTTAGCATAGTGGTGTGTATGCTTCTAGCGGTGTGGATTTCTTCTTTGGACCCTGGGCAATTTAGTCACACTCTCTCTGCCTTAGTTTTATCACTTGTGAAAAGGTCATAATAATCATGGGACTGCAAGGATGAAAATGAGTTATGCGAAGTTTTGCTTTCAGGGTCTATAAATGATAAGTACTATATAGCCATGTAATTTGAAGCTGTATTATTAGTAACATTGAAACAAGATAAGTAAAATGAAAGTTTTAAGATACCATTTTATATTAGAACAATACAAGATAAAAATAATTGCACCTTAGCTGAAAAAAACCACAAATATGGCTTATGGGTTATCTCATATGGGAGTTGGATTGTTTGGGTAATAAAATGCCCCAAACAGAAGATGATTTTGTCTTCAGGGCAGGATCTTAGGTAAAGTGGAACCACATCTAAGCAATAGAGCAAAATATCAGTCATTTTCACGACATTTAGATATTGAGGAAACATTCATTTGGGGACCACACTATTCTCTGAACTGAGTTAGGGACTTGAAAAACTCTTTTCCACAGGCAGGCGAAATGGTTAGTTTTGTACAATGTAAAAATAATCAGGATGCTCAGTCCATAGTTAGAGAATTTTATCATAAATTGCTATGTACCCTGTGTCAGATGGGAATGTGGTGATAAGATGCTCATCACTTAGAATGCTCAGTCCAGAGTTAGAGAACTTTACCAGTGATTGCTTTGTGTCCTGTCTCAGGTGTGAATGTGGTGACATATGTTGTTTATCCTGTGACAGCGGCAGACAACATGAGTATCAAAGAATTTTTCATTGACTTTATTATGAAATACTACTTCAGACTCTCAAGAGTTTAAATAGCCCAATCAGTCTTTACCATATTTCTCCTAAGACTTGTGAGATTCACTCACTAATAATGAAATATAATTGCTAACATCTAGCACTTTTTAAAAACAGTCAGGCACTATTCCAATTGCTTTGCATGAATTGTTATATCTTTTGTCTCACATGGATTGTAGGAGCTTGGTGCTATTAGTATTTTGATTTTGTATATCTGGAGACTGAAGTACATAGAGGTTAAGTATCCAGACCGAGGTCACACAGCAAGTCAGTAGTAGGGCCAAGATTGAGACCCATTTTGATTGTAGAACCTGGATCTTAAACTCATACCTTATGTAATAAAAGTGCTTAATATTTTAAAGTGGTTATAATAAAAATCTAACATTAAACATAGAAAAATGTCTGTGCAACATGACTGTTCATTTCCAGGTCCGTAGCTTTTTTCAAGTATGTGTACTTGAAGGACATTTTAAGATAATTGCAGAAATAACCAGCCATCTTTTTACTAAAACTTCAAGTATAAAGGAGAATAAGAGCCGCTTTTACTTTGCCTAATAATTGTTTAATTTCTTTTTGTTCTAAACTTTGCTAGAGGAAGAAGCAAAGTTCCCCACCACCCCTGTCACCAAAAAAAAAGAAAGCGCTGGAAAGGCAAATTTCAATGTGCTTGCTAGAGGTGAGATTGTTTTGACTGTCTGTGGCCTGTAGTGAACTGGGTGG
This sequence comes from Micronycteris hirsuta, assembly GCA_004026765.1. Taxonomy (NCBI): domain Eukaryota; kingdom Metazoa; phylum Chordata; class Mammalia; order Chiroptera; family Phyllostomidae; genus Micronycteris; species Micronycteris hirsuta. Next base: position 111,314 of record PVJI01002064.1, read on the forward strand.
GAAAAGCATGTATTAATTGTTGCCTATGATAGTCATTGGGAGTGTTTGCTCTGTTGGTTCAGATTGAACTTTATTGCCTTGAAAGGACTTGGTGGCTGCACACAGCAGGTGTGGTAAGAAAGGTGCTATTTATGGAGGGCCTAACACACTAAGTAGACTTTACTCATTTCTTTACAACAATGGAAAAAGTCACATTATCTCTGTATTATAGGTGAGAAGAGCCAGGCATAAGGAAGTTTAGAAATTTGCTTAAAAATGCAGCTCATAAGCAACAAAACTTAGTTTTTTTATAATTTCTTATTTATTGATTTGAGAGAAAGAGAGTGAGACCGAGAGAGAGAGACCGAGAGAGAAATTTGTTGTTCCACTTATTTATGCATTCATTGGTTGCTTCTTGTATGCACTCTGACTAGGAATCAAACCTACAATGTTGTTGTATTAGGATGACACTCTAACCAACTGAGCTACCAACCCAGGGCTAACAGCTCAGTTTTGACCTTGGATCTCTGGGACTCCTGCCCACTTTCCACCGTTCCACAGTGCCTTCTATTATAGTCCAAGTGTGTGATCTAGAAAATGCTTTGTCCTCATTGCTTCTTACTGGGCCTGAAGTACAGCTTCTAGCTGGTGAGGTTTTTCTGGAGTCCCTACCTTTTTCTTGCCTCCTTTTTGATCCATATAGTTCATCTGTGAGAAGATGGCTTTGCCAGTTCCTCTGGCTTTGCTACACACTCATAGTAGGGATGAAGGAGGCAAATAGCACTTAATACTTTCTAGTGGAATAGGACCTAAGTCTTAATACTGTTTGCCATGAATCAATAATTTGATTCTTTTGTAATGACATTGCACTTCTTTGAGTAGACCTCAGGGCCCCTATCTATAAAATATATAATTAGAGTTATCTTAGTCTACATTATATAGATGACATTATTATTATCTAGAAAAATAGCATTCACATTTTACACTGGTTTTATTTGGTCTCATATAAGAGGCAATTTGTATAAATAATCAATTAACTTTCATGAGGAACATTGTTGACTTTGGTTTGATTTTCATAAATGATAATGTGATCCAATCTCAATCTTTGAAGCACAAAGTTTGAATTTACATGAAATCTTCAGTTTGAAATAAGTGGTATTATCATTCTCCACTTTGTTTCTGTTTTCCTAGTTCCTGTTAGTAGATGGAAGTATATTCACTTTATCACAGTATTTATAGATATTCTTTAGCTTATGGAAATAGCATAGTTACTATGTTTTATCAGTGGGATGGACAAAGCTGATTGAGGTGCAGTTTTGTCTATGGACTCCCAAAGCCAGCTGTTGTCTAACTGAGTCAGTGAGTCAGCTTACATTTATTGAGATCTCAGCTGGAGGTGTGGGGTAGAACTAGGCATTTTCATCAGAATTGAGCATCTGCTCAGTGCTTAGGTAGCATGAGCCTCCAGACTCTGGCTAGCCTAATGGACTCTCCACTGAGTGTCTGCTATTGAGCAGTGATTTGTGTACAGACTGGGACATATTTGGTTTCAGTTCAGTCTGCTTTGACAGATGAGGCCCTGGTATGATCACATTATATAAATTATTTAAGGTGCAGTGTCTATGTAACCTGAACCATAAGTAAAAGTTGGCCCACCGTCTGTTCTGTCACCCTGGAGAGCACTTTATATTACAAGGGAAATAGTCAACCTTCTGAACTGACATCATTAGTCAAAAAATTGAAGTGTATCTTGAGTGATTTCTTTACTTGGCATAAAGTCTCAAGTACAATATCCAAAAGCTTAACATCCTTTCACTGAAATGTAATGGCTTAGGGTTAGATGGAAGAAATTTCTAGAACACTAATGCAGTTCTAAAACAGTGTTAGTAGTTGTAGTCTGTAGAAATATGAATCTGTAAACTCCATTAATTTCCACTGATTCTGAAAAGTTCAAGTTTTACTGTTTTCATTTGTGAATTTAGCTTGATTATAAATACATTTAGCATGGACATTTTTGGAAGGTGAAATAGAGTACAGAACTTATTCTTGTATAGTCAGTCTCTTTAGTTTGTACGTGATGAACTCTGAGTCTAGAAACAAAATCGACTAGTTGAAGGTCATTGGGTTAAAACCAGAACCCAAGTCCCCTGACTTCTAGAAGAACCTTTCTGTTATATCAGTTCCCACCAACTGTAATAGAATAAACAACAACAACAACAACAACAACAATAATAATAATAAACTTAGGTCTCTTTTATGTTCATTTCCCCACTCTGGTTTCAGCAAGTTGGAACCAGAAAAAGAAAGGGAAACTAAATCCATCTCCTTTTTCCCCTTGTTGAATCACCTTGCTAAATATAGTTGCTGCATCCTATCTATTCTCTTCTTTGTCTGGATGAGACATGTCTATTCTTTGAGCCTGTCCTCAGTTTTTCCCGAATGCATGTAATGGAGACTTTGGGGGAGACTGGCAAGTGAAAGCATCCCTGAAGTTACAGGTCTGATAGTTGCAGACCTATTGCTAACAGGCTTACAGTGATCTCTCATCTATCGTGGGAGTTACATTCCAGAGACTCCCGCGATAGGTGAAAATCCACGAAGTAGCAGAGTTATATTTATTTTATTATTTGTATATATTTTAAGGCTTTATAAACCCTTCCCACACTCCTATAAGCCTTTCCCACTCTCTTATTAACCTTTCACCACACTCTTATAAACACTTCATATGCTCTTAAACACTTTCTACACTCTTAAACCTACGTAATTTTAACAACATATACAATTCTATATGGGTACTCACCAGTGAAGTATACTACAACTTGAATGATGAAGATCATGAATTATGTAGCTGTGCAGCACTGATGGCGATGAAGGTGATGACGATGAGATGAATGTACTGCACAGCCAAGAAGAGCATTACAGCTCTTCTGAAGGCACCACTTCATCAGGCGCCTCATCAGGTGGTGCAGTATCTTCACCCTGGGCTGTAACTTCTATATCCACTAAAGGTGAAGGCATAACTGATCTCTTCATCAGAGTGATGAACATAGTTATGGGGAGTTTCTGGCGCTGCTTTTTCTTCTGAGTGAGAAGGTTTTTCTAAACTGACATGCCACTCCTGATTGTATTTATGAAGTGCAACGAACGTAACATCTGGGGTTTCCATTCTTCAGCCACTCGCTGAAGTTCTTTGGCCATTCTGACCATGGTTACAAAATGACCGAGTGTTAGGCCAACCTCCTCCTCTTCTCCAACCCGTAGTTTGTCTTGTTCCTCATCCTCTTCTTCACTTGCTGACTTCATCATCTTGGTCAGGTCTTCGTCCATCAACAGTTGTGAGTGGACATTGATCAGGTCATTCACTAGTCAGGAGTCATATAATTAAAGCCATCTCATCCCAGTAGTTTAGGATACAGAACACAGTGCTGTGGTTGGTCATCTTCCATTCCATCAGCCAATAGTGTGCCGTGTACAATCTCACGTTGGCAAACTTGCACAAGTAGTAGTGGCGTACTGCATTTCCATTGCGTACAGTATGGTATTCATCCACTGATGAAATACATACTGCATTTTATTTCAATTTAATATTCTTTTAATATGTTTGAATTAACATTTGTATATTGCTTTAAATTTTTTAGACAAAAATTATTAAAATCATAAATATTATATAAATACCTATATACTGCAAAATCCCGTGATATAGCGAAAACTCCACAATACAGAATTAGATATACAGTCATCCTCACTATATCGTGGTTCACTTATTGAGGCTTCATTGTATCATAGGTTTCTAAAGAAAATATATCTAATTCTGTATCATGGAGTTTTCACTATATTGCAGGATTTTGCCATATATAGGTATTTATATAATATTTATGATTTTAGTTACTTTTGCCTAAAAATTTTAAACAATATAAAAATATAAAAAATGTTAATTCAAAAATATTAAAAGAATATTAAATAGAAATAAAATACAATATGTATTTCATCAGTGGATGAATACCGTACTGTACACAATGGAAATGCAGTACGCCACTACTGCTTGCGCAAGTTTGCCAACGTGAGATTGTACACAGCACACTATTGGCTGATGGAATGGAAGATGACCAACCACAGCACTGTGTTCTGATCCTGGGCGCTGATTGGCTCAGTGACTGTAGCATTGGTCTGTTTGTTCTCCTGCTCTGTGCCCATACATTCAGCATCTCTCCTTGTCCACTTCACATTGACGTCTGATCGCTGTGCGTAGTGTTGCTCTGCAGTGTTGTGTTTTTGTGAAATTTTCATAAAGTTTAAATTATTTCAAGCCCTATGATGCCACCCAAATGTTCTGCACCTTCTAAGGCTTCTGGCAGTGAACCCAAGAGCCAGAGGAATATACTTACCATCAAAGAAAAGGTGGAACTTCTTGACATGTTAAAGGAAGGCAAAAGCCACGTGACTGTAGGCTGCCATTACGGGATCAACGAATCTACTGTTTGCTACATAAAGAAAGACGAGAAGAATATAAGGTTTACAGCAACAATGACTTTTAACAAGACTGCAAAGAGGGAGGTCACTTCCCGCAATAAGGCCATTGTGAGGATGGAGTCTGCACTGGCCCTGTGGATAAATGACTTCAGGAAGAAGAATATCTTGCTGGATACCAACACCAACCGGTCGAAGGCCAAGAAACCTTATGATAGTTTTGTGGAAAGCGTGGATGTTCACGATAGTGACGAGGATGAAGACGAGGACGATGATGCAGAAGCAGGCCTGTCGAGTGCTTCTCCCACCACACCAACCCCATTCAGTGCCAGCAAGGGCCGGTTTGACAAATTTCAGAGGCGATTTGGGCTCAAGGGCATTTCTCTGCATGGAGAAGCTGCCTCCACGAATGTCCACTCACAACCGTTGACGGACGAAGACCTGACCAAGGTGATGAAGTCAGCAAGTGAAGAAGAGGATGAGGAACAACACAAACTATGGGTTGGAGAAGAGGAGGAGGTTGGCCTAACACTCAGTTGTCTTGCAACCATGGTCAGAATGGCCAAAGAACTTCAGCAAGTGGCTGAAGAATGGGACTCTCAGATGTTTCGTTCATTGCACTTCGTAAATACAATCAAGAGTGGCATGTCAGTTTAGAAAAACCTTCTCACTCAGAAGAAAAAGCAGCGCCAGAAACTCCCCATAACTATGTTCATCACTCTGACGAAGAGACCAGTTACGCCTATGCCTTTAGCGGAAATAGAAGTTACAGCCCAGGGTGAAGATACTGCACCACCTGATGAAGCGCCTGATGAAGTGGTGCCTTCAGAAGAGCTTTAATGCTCTTCTTGGCTGTGCAGTACATTCATCTCATCGTCATCACCTGCATCGCCATCAGTACTGCACAGCTACATACTTCATGATCTTCATCATTCAAGTTGTAGTATACTTCACTAGTGAGTACCCATATAGAATTTTTTTATATACTGTTAAAATTATGTAAGTTTAAGAGTATATAAAGTGTTTAAGAGAATATGAAGTGTTTATAAGAGTGTGGGAAAGGTTAATAAGAGAGTGGGAAAGGTTTATAGGAGTGTGGGAAGGGTTTATAAAGCCTTAAAATATATATAAATAATAAAATAAATATAATACCATTACTTCATGAATTTTTACCTATTGCAGGAGTCTCTGGAACCTAACTCTTGCAATAGGCGAGGGATCACTGTATTTTTTTTAAAAACCCGCAATACAGCGAAGCTGCAATAAGTGGACCGCAATATAGTAAGGGATGACTGTATAACTCATACTCTTAGGAAGAAAGGATGACAACAGAAAGTGCCCAAGGTTTGTTTCTGGTCTGTTATAGGGGTTCTGAATTTGGTCTTTGGGGACCAGACTAGGCAACCTGGAGTCTTTAATGATTTTTCCAGAGGTGCCACTATATTGGATACCCCTTTTAAGAAAGATATCTAGACTCAACCAATTGAGTTAAAAGAGTCATTAATTTCTTCAAATTGATATCTTCCTTTTTTTAGCATGCACCACGTTGGTCTTCTGACCTGGGCAAATAAAGCAGACAAGTCCTTCTAACACGGGGGTGTGGGAGGCTGGGGTGTGAACACTGTGAGTGGGAGTGCTGGCCTTGACTGGGCACTCTCTTCGTAGAGGCCTTTATACCTCAGGTCCTCCTTGTTATTCACTCAATTTAGAACTCCTTACAAAGTGGCTTTAGAAATAGTCCTTTAAAGTAGTGCTTCCCAAGCCCCCAAGCGAAACAGTATTCTAAGGGATGGATTTCTTAAAAATGCAATGCCGTTTCTGACAGCAGAAGTAAATAATTGGCAGTTCAATAGCTTTAGTCCTTTTTACTCCCTTGAAACCCTTAATTAAAGATGGCACTCACATGAAACCACCACAAAAGAAATAGTTGCTTAAAACAGTAATACATGGAGTACAATTTTTCTTTTGCCAGAATATATTCTTAACTATTTCCTGGTAATTAGGACTAGCCCCCTATAGTATGGAAGGAGGTAATCACCCTCCCGGTGTTCCCCACCTCTTTCTTTTCTGTACGTCTTGTAACCTTGCAGCAGTCTGCTTGCTTAGGATCCTGGCTCGCTTCAGTCTGAGGACCCAGATCAAATTACGTTCATGACTGTTTATTAGCTGATTCTCATAGGAATGCTTACCTCCCAATAGGTTTACTCTAAATGTGCAATATCATACCCAAAGGACTAAATCTGCAGTTGTGGCAGGCAGGCTTGTCCAAACTGAAAATCAGGAGACTTTTCATTCTGGAAACCCATAAACAACACCATATAGACAAGTAGCTTACTTTGCTTATGTGCAAAACTCCTTCTATATACAGTTATACTGGATTTCATTGCTCTTATAAGGTCGAGCCATAGGCTAGGTAGGATGTACTAAGCTAAGGAAAGTGGAAAGCACAATTTGATTGTAAAGAAGGTAGAATGTTTTGGAATTTGTTCCAGATATTTACTATTGGCAGTACTGTCTTAAGGGCTAGATGGTAATTTCAAATAGCATTTCCTTGATTTTCAAGGTCTTTAAGATTTCTAACATTTTCTTAGTTATAGAATTAATTAGCATGTTAATGAAAAAAACACAGGGTCCAGAACAGTTAATGTCTGTTTGAGTGTGGTTGGTAGGATTATAATATGGGTGTAATAATTTATAGTTTTGATTTGAACATTTCACCTAAAATGTCATATGGTGTGTTTGAGTGTGATATTGTTATGTTATAGAATGACATCCTTATAATTTTGTAATAAAAGATTTTGTAATTAAAAAAAGGGATGTTATTTGTGCCAGACCCTGAATTAGATGATGGGATTCATAAAGCCTCTGTTTTGGGGCCAAATTACCCCAGTCCCTAGTTGGTGAGGACCATAATATGCCTCTTGTCTTTCTGACTGGTTAAAACTTCACGCACAGATGGCTCTCGTCCTTAGAAACTTCCCAAGCTATAAAGATAGGTTGGAGAAATTGGAGCCTGTGGTTGCATTGGTGCTTTTTAGTGTTCATTTCTGCTTAGCATTTACTAGCTAACCTCAGGTATGATTTTATACACATTAGTGAAGGAATAAAAAGCCCCAATTTTCTCTGCAATAATCTTTACTTCTTTTTCATTGTATGGCCTCTTGGTTCTTGGGTACCCACCCTCACCTTTGGTGAACATGAGCAACTAAGTGCAAGGTGACTGTCTAGCATTACCTTTACCTTAATTCCCACTTGGTTCCCTAGACCACCCTCTGGGAGCTCACTGCAGCCATTCTCTCCCAGGATGGACTGATGCCACATAGTACTATAACATGTCGTGTAATTGTGTGTCATGTTATCTGCTCTTCCCCACCTTATTCTACTGGCGCCATACCCTTCCTACTTCCTCCTCCCTTTTCTCTAGGCTGGAAATCTCGCCACTTCCAGCTTTTTGAAGGTGGTAGAAAGAAGAATGAAAGTGTGTCTAACAAAGCTGCCGTATTTTGTAGGACAGCATCCACTTAGTTGGCCATGCTGCAATTTCCAGTTGATACTTTCAACCTATCAACCAGAAATTGTACCTAAAAAATGTAATGAGCTTCCTTATCTTCGTATTTTCTGTTTTCAGCACCTTCAGTGAGCTGGAAACATTGATGTGAGACAGACATTCTGTTTGCTCTACTTGATTGATGAACTTTTATTTGCTAATACATTTAACTTTTAAAGTAGAGAAACTTGACAGAATTCTATATTTTTCTTAAATAAAGCTCTGTATTATCCTCTTTTCTGTGACTAGTTTCTATTTTTCATGAAGATAGCTATAGCCTAACTTTCTATTAAAACAGGAAAGCCAAACTTTTAACTCTCTTGTTCGCACATCACTTTATTTTACCCAACTGCCATTCCTCTGTATGTTCATGTAGTTTGTGTGGTCTGGATTTGTGTGTGTGTGTGTGTGTGTATGTGCTTATCATGATAGAAAACATAGACTATAAAATTTGCCATCTGAATCAGATTTAAGTGTGCAGTTCAGTGATGTTAAGTATATTCACATTGTTTTGCAACAGATCCTTGAACTGTTTCCTCTTGCAACACTGAAATTTCCCAGGGGTCTCCCTCCTGCAGCATGTGGGCCACATGTGACCCAGGATGGTTGTGAATGTCGCCCAATACAAAACTGTAAATTTACTTAAACATTATGAGATTTTGTGTGTGTGAGTACCTGTCACAATGTATTTAATGTGTGGCTCAAGAAAACTCTTCTTCTTCCACTGTGGCCCAGAGATGCCAAAAGGTTGGACACCCCTGCGCCATTAATTTCCACCCTCCTTCCTTCAGCTCCTGGCAAGCAGGCCCGTGTATGCTTTCAGTGTGTATGATTTTTGTTGGCTTAGTTATTTCACATCAGTGGAATTAGACACTGTTTATCCTCTTGTGACTGTCTTATTTTGCTTTGTAAAATATCCACAAAGTTCATCCATGTTGTAGCATATGACACCATTTCCTTCTTTTATAAGGTTGCATAATATTCCATTGCTTGTATATTGCACATTTTTGTCATTCATTCATCTGCTGAGGGTCATTTGGGTTGCTTCCCGTCCTTAGCTATTGTAAATAATGCCATGATGAACATGAATATGTAGATATTTCTTCAAGATCCTGCTGTTTCATTTTACATTTCCACCAACAATGCACAAGGGTTCCAATTTCTCCACATCTTTTCCAAACTATTATTTTCTGTTCAACTGATAGTGGCCATCCTAATGAGTGTGAACTGTTATTGAATTGTAGTTTTGATTTGTATTTCTCTTATGATTGGAGATATTGGGCAACATTTCATATGGTTATTGACAGTATTCTTTTGGAGAATTGTGTATTCAAGTCCTTTGTCCATTTTTCATATCAAGTTATTTATTTTGTTGTTATTTTGTAGAAGTTCCTTATGTATTCTGAATATTAAATTCTTATCAGATATGTAATTTGCAAAAACTTTCTGCCTTTCTGTAGTTTGGTTGCCTTTTTACTCTAGTGTTTCCTTTGATGCACAGAAGTTTTTAAGTTTTATGTAGTCCCATTTGTTTATCTTTGCTTTATTGCCTATACTTTTGATGTCATATCTGAAAAATCATTGTAAAATACAAGGTCCTGAAGATTTCTCCCTATGTTTTTTGGGGGAGTTTTATCATTTTAGTGCTTACATTTAGGTCTTTAATCTATTTTATCTTAATTTTTGTATATAGTATAAGATAAGGGTCTGACTTCATGTTTTGCCTGTGGATATCCGATTTTCCCCACACTGCTGAAGAGACTGTTCTTTCCGCACTGTGTAGTCTCGGCATGCGTGTGAAAGTCATATGGCTACATGTATACATTTATTTCTGGGGCCTCTATTTTACTCCAGTATCATATATATTTGTCTTTATACCAATTCCATATAGCAGTTTCATACTGTCTTAATAGCTGTTTTTTTTTTTTTTTTTTTTGTATTATGTTTTGAAGTCAGGAAGTGTGAGGGCTCCAAATTTGTTATTCTTGTTCAAGATTGTTTTGTCTCTTTGGGGCGCCTTGTGATTCCATATGGATTTTAGGATGGTTTTATATTTCTGCAAAAAAAATGTCATTAGGAGTTTGATAGGGAGTAGTGCACTGAATCTGTAGATTGCTTTTGGTAGTGTGGACATGTTAACATTACTAAGTCCACCTGTCATGAGCATGGGATATCTTTACCTTCATTTGTACTGTCTTGGTTTCTTTGAGCAATGTTTTATAGTTTTCAGTGCACAGGTATTTCACCTCCTTATTTAAGGGTATTATTAAATATTTTATTCTTTTTGACACCTATTGTTAATGGGATTTTCTTAATTTCTTCTTTTCATTGATCACTATTAGTGTATAGGAATACAATTGAATTTTGTATGTTGATTTTGTATCCTGTAACTTTGCTGAAATTGTTTATTTTTTGTAACAGTTTGTCTTTATTTACTATGGAATCTTGAGTTTTTGACAAATAAGATCATGTCACCAGTGAACAGAGATAATTTTACTTCCGTTCCAGTTTGGACGCATTTTTCTTTCTTTTTTCTATCTATCGATCGATCTATCTATCTATCTACCTATCTACCTATCTGTCAATTTCTCTGGCTAGGACTTCCAGTACTATGTTGAATTGTAGTGGCGAGAATGGGTACCCTTGCCTTGTTTCTGATCTTGGCTGAAAAGCTATCAGTTTTTGCCATTGAGTATGTTGTTAGCTGTGGGCTTTTCATATATGGATTTTATTATGTGGAGATAGTTTCCTTAAATTACCAGTTGGTTGGGTGTTTTTATCATGAAAAGTGTTGAAATTGTCAAATGCTTTTTCCACATCATTTGAGATGATTACATGGGTTTTGTGCTTCATTTTGCTAATATGGTGTATTATTCCAATACATTGATTGATTTTTGTGTGTTGAATCATCCATGCATTTCACTTATAAATCCCATTTGGTCATGGTGTACAATCCTTTTAATGTGCTGTTGAATTAAGTTTGCTAGTAATTTATTGAGGATTTTACATCAGTATTCATTAAAGATGTTATAAATAACATAGAGGTGCATATATTCTTTTGATTTAGTGTCTCAGTTTTTTTGGATATACATCCAGAAGTGGAATTGCTGGATCAAAAAGTGGTTCCATTTTCAATTTTGTGAGGAAACTTCATACTCTTTTCCACAGTGGCCGTTCCAGTCCGCATTCCCACCGAAAGTGCATAAGCGTTCCTTTTTCTCCGCATCTTCACCAGGGCTCATTTGTTGATTTATTGATGATAGCCATTCTGACATGTGTGAGGTGATATATCATTGTAGTTTTAATTTGCATCTTCCTGATAATTAGTAATGTTGAGCATCTTTTCATGTGTCTATTGGCTATCTGGCAGTCCTTTTTGGAGAATTGTCTATTCATGATCCTTTCTTTGCCCATTTTCTCATTAGGTGGTTTGTCTTCTTGGTGTTGAGTTGTATAAGTTCTTTATATGTTTTGGAAATTAATCTCTCATCTGATGTATGTATCATTGGTGAATATGTTCTCCAATGCAATAGGTTGCCTTTTTATTTTGTTGATGGTTTCTTTTCACTGAGCAAAAGGATTTTAGTTTGATGTAGTCCGATTTGTTTATTTTTTCCTTTGTTTCCCTTGTCCAAGGAGATATATTGGCAGAAATATTGCTAAGAGAGATGTCTGAGATTTTACTGCTTATGTACAATAGCCAAGGTCTGGAAACAGCCCAAGTTCCCATCAGTAGATGAGTGGATAAAAAAACTGTGGTACATTTACACAATGGAATACTACTCAGTTGTAAAAAAAGAAAAAAATAATCTTACCTTTTGTGATGGCATGGATGGACCTAGAGACTAAGCCAGTCAGAGAAAGACAAATACCATATGATTTTCTTATATGTGGAATCTAATCAACAAAATAATTTAACAAGTAAAGTAGAAACTGATGCATAGATATATAGAATAGACTGACAGCTATCAGAGCTGAGGGGTTTGGAGGGCTGAGTAAAAAAGGTAAAGGGGTTAAGGAATAAAATTTAAAAGGAAAAATACATATATATGACATGTAGACATGGACAAGTATAGTGATAGCCAGAGGGAAAGCGGGGTGAGGGGAGGTGGTGGTGGGCAAAAGGGGGAAAAATGGGGATAGAAAAAGGCTTGATTTTGCCTGATGAGTACACAGATGATTTTTTTTTTGAGTTGTACACTTGAAACCTATATGGTTTTATTAACCAATGTCACCACAATAAATTCAATTAAAAAAGAGAGGAAAACATAGGAAATAAAAATATTCATCAAGGATATTGATGTGTTATTTTCTTATTGTGTCTTTGTCTGGCTGGGTATTAGAACAATAGTGGCCTCATAGAATGAGTTTGGAAATGTTCTTTTCAATTCTTTAGAAGAATTTGAGGAAGACTGGTGTTAATTGCTTTCTAAATGTGTATTCGAATTCTCCAGAGAAGCCATCTTGTCCCGGGCTTTTCTTTTTGGGGAGTTTTGATTACTGCTTTGATCTCATTATTTACACATTAACAAAAACTTTTAGTGACACACTTTTCTTGATTTTCCCTTTTTCCTAAACATACGACACATGTATTTTATGCTATTGTTCATGAAGGAAAGGGATATGACATTACTCCTTTAAAAGTGTGTAAGTGTAAAAGAATTTAGGAATGTGAAGCAGAATATTGTAAGTTTTTCTAATACCCTCAGTTTTCTTCCTCTCTGCAAATAGTTTTTTGATCAACTTCAGTGGGAAAACAAACAAACAACAGCAAAAAAGATCAGGTGAAGCATTTTTCCACTGTCACAGAATCCTTGCTGCTGCATTTGCTTATATTCCTTATTCCCTCCTCCTTTTCCCCATATTCTGAGGCAGGTGGATCCCTCCTACTATTTTGGTTACATCTCTTCCACTGGAATCTTCATCTTGATAATCTCTTTATTAACTTACCCCCAAAAGTTGTCTTTCTCCCATATTTATATTATCTCTGTCTCTCTGTTTCCTCTACTCTCTGTGTTCTTTCTTTTGCTCTTTTAAAAAAATGCTATTCTATTCAACCTTCACTCACTTCTATTTACCACCGTATTTCTGTAGTCAAATTTTGAAAGGCTGAGGTAGAAAGAGCAAGCTTGAGATGTGGTAAAATAGTGTGAATCCAAAATTCTGCTCCAATGGTCACTTGTCTGACGATGTTTGATACATTACATAAAACTTTAGAGCCTTTATTCTCTTCATTTCAAATAAACGTAACAACAACGATAATATCTCCCTTATAAAGTTGTAATTATAAGATGATCAAACTACATGTTAGTCTTGACCTTTCTTGACATTGCTGATGCATTTGACTCTGTTGGAGTATTTTCTTCGTATCCTCTCTTGAAAACCTTTTTCTCATTTTATTCTTACATCTCTGGTCATTAATTTTTTTTCTTTGTGGTAAATTCATTTCCTTCACTTGTCTTTTAGTGTCTTTATTCCTCAGGGATCTGCCTTCAGCTCTCTTCTCCTTGTGTGTACTCTACTCGAGTCCTTGTACTCAGAAGCACATCTACATTTTAAATATTTATGTGGGTTCAGGATATATACATGGCAGATACACACGCACACTTCCAAATTTTTTGTGAAATCCACACAGGTTTATGGGCTGCAGATCTCCCTGGATGCTGCATAGTCACCTCAAACTCAACTGGTACAAACTGGTGCTCATCAGCACCTCTGAGAACCTCTTTAGTCCATTCCACTTGCCATTTTGGGGAATTTCTGTGAGACCTTAGCCATGATTGTTGTATTAACAGACAATTCCTCATCCCAACCCACTACTCTCTAAGTCCTTTCCTCTTGATTCTGTCTTAAATATTCCTATTCTTTTTGCTTTTCTAATACATGCCTATCCTATTGTCCTTAAGTGGTCTCCTTGTCTCCAATTTTTAGGTTAGCTCCTAACACTAACACACTGCATTCTGTGTTTGGTTATCTTAAACTAACTTATAATCAATCTTATGTTAACAAGGTCATGTGACTGGATCCCTGGCATACCCTGAAGAATATACAGGGTCCTGCAAAAGTAAGGCCTGCTTGAGTGTGGTTGGTAGGGTAATAATATGGGTGTAATAATTTATAGTTTTGATTTGAACATTTCACCTAAAACATCATAAGGTATGCTTTAGTGTGATATTGTTATGTTATAGGATTACTTGCTTATGATTTTATAATAAAAGATTTTATAATAAAAAAGGGTGTTATTTGTGCTAGACCCTGTATATTTAATGGTCTGGGTTTGAAGAGACATCCTTAATATGAACAGGTAATCACTTCTTTTTGTTAGTGATTTATATACAGAAATTAACCATGTATTACATGTACATTTAAATCCCTAGAATTTATAATTGAATACTATGCTTCTTATTTCAATTCAAGGATGTCTAATATAAAATGATTTATTCAGGAAAAACCCAAATACTCATTTTTTTAAAAAAAGCCATAAAAACAAATTTATTAAAGATTTAAGGAGCCCAACTCAAATAGAGCTACAGATTCTGTTGATAGAAGAGTCATAAAATATAATGCATACAAAAAAGGAAAAAAGCTATTAAAAAATCATGCTTCTCTTGTTTTCCCTTTATTTTAATCATAAAAAAATCATGGAAATTGTTCTATAAACATGAGTGAGCTAAAAAATATTACCAGAGTGTTAGTTACTAGAGAAACAGAAATGAAATTTGGAGATGAGATTTATCATCTTCTCACTTTAATTTGTACTCCTGCTGTACTGTAAATGTAATAACCATCACTATGAAAAATGTAACAGATTGATAATACCATCGAGTTTTAATTAAAGCACTGAAATGAAAAGGACCCAGATGGGTAACTGGGAAATGTAGTTATCCTTTATGAAATATGCTGGATTGCCCATTTGCTCTGTTTCTTAAAAATTAATGCTCTGCCAAAAAATAGAGTGTCCCATCAGAAGATTTACTAACAATTAATTGTTTAAGTTTATAAAACAGATGGTTGCTTTGGTTTATTCAATTTAATGTTGAAACACTTATCTCTCTAAATCAGCACTTGTTCACTTTCCTTATCCTTTCCCACTATGAATGCCCATTTCTGAGGCTTTCTACATAAAGAAATCGATAGTATTAACGTGTGCACATCTTGTTTTCCTATAGCTATCGGCCTGATCTATTTGCTTCAGAATGTCAGGTTTTTTCATCTAATTTTTAGTAGGTTTTACATTTTGTTAATATAGAAGTTAAAAAGAAAAAAAGAATGGTACTTTAAGAAGCCATTAAGTTGAAAATTTTTTATCATTCTTGAAAATAGCAATGACTGACATCAGTTCAGTTAAGACATGAAGAAATGGGTTTTTCTTATCAGCTTGATATAAAGATGAATTGGCTACTTATAATTCAGGAGTTAAGGTTTTCAGAAGACAGTTGCTGGTGTTCACGGAGGCAAACTGCTGACCTATTTGTGAATGAGAGTCCCAGGTCTCCCCTATGGGAGAGTCTTATGCTAAGAAACAATTGTAAACATGTGCAAATTTCCTGTTTCTGATTCCCCTTATGTCACATGACCATCTGCAGATGACCTTTATCCAGTAGCAGAACTGGACTTAAATGTTGAATTAGAAACATAACATTTTCATGACAGCTACAGAGAAATGAGATAGATGAGTTTAATCACAGAACAGTTCTGTTTGTTTTTATCCTAGGGTTAACTGTTTAGAGTATTGAACTTTTCTGTTTGCAAAGGGCATAGCAATCAAGTATTTTGTTGCTCAGTGTCCATTCTACCAAGCACTGTGGGGACTTGTCTCTAAGGAAGATATCTTAGAGGAAGATATTTCTAAGATGTGTCCATTCTCTTAAAGCACTTATAACCTACATGGAGAGATGGCAAAACAATTAGGAAGTAAGTTATTATTATTTATCTTGGATTATTATTATTATTATCTTGTAAGAATTCAAGGAAGGACAGAATCAGTATGAGTTGCATATAAAAAACAAGAACAAAATTGGAGCATCAGGTTTTGAAGGATGATTGGATTTGGAAATGCAAAAGTAGACCAGTTCACCTAATGAGATTAGCATAATTGGAGGCCTGGGGGAGAATGGCTGTGACAGGACCGGACATGAGGAAGTACTGGAGGAGAATGGTTTATGTTGAGGAACAGTAGCTGATCCTTAAGAATGGCTGGATAAAGGAGGGACAGCCATTGAAATGACTTTATGGCTAAATGACAGAAGTGTGATTTTTTTGGACAAGCTTGGCAAAATCTTTGTTGATTCTTGAGCTTGGAAATAATCTGAAAGGAGAGTGGTGGGAAGATGAATCTGGAACTGGTACCCAGCTAGAAAGCTACCATAGTCCTCCAGGCTGATAGATTTATTCAAGGAGTGTGAATAATGGCTAGTGACTTAAGAAAAATGTAACAGTATCTTAATTCTAAAAATGAGGAATTCAGGACGCCAACATGGTATATGTATAGGCCAGCACTGTGTCTTCTTAGGGTGCCCACCCCATCTCTTTTGGCTGAGACCTTGTACCCCCAAATCCTGCTCAAGCTGGTTCACTAAAGTACTACATTTCCCATGCTGGAGTAATTTGGCTAGCCATGAGTATTTAACTTAATATGGGCCAATTAATTTCCAAGATTTTTTTCTGGTTGTTCTAGGTAGGAAAAGTCCTGTATTCCCTTGAAGCTATTAAGATATGCCACCAGTTCTGCCTACCACTCTTGTTGGATCAAGGCTAAGAGAGTAAAGCCAGCAAGCAGAAAGATGTAGTGATAAGATCAATAACTAGGGAGGTGGAAGGAATAAATGTATGTATATGCATGTGTATATGTATTTGTCTTATGTATACCTACAGGATTCATAAGAACAACCCTGGAATAAAAGCGAGCCACAATTTGTAGATGAGGAAAGCATTGCTCAGAGAACCTAGCCATGTGGACAAAGTTAACTAGCTACATGCATGGTAGACTGAGCATTGATGCCTAAGTCTGTGTGGTTCCAAACCACTGCCCTTTTCTCCTTATGAGACTGTCTTTCATCACAATGGTGGAGGGTCCTGTTCAGACTAGATGCTAATTATATTAATTGCACTTTCCTTGTCTTTCCTTTATGTTGTGAGGGTGTATTCTCAGCAAATGCGACCATGGTATCTTTGCTCTGTGCTGTGGGAAGATAACATTCTGTTCTCTACATCCATGGAATTCTTAGTTGTACAAAGCATGGAAAGTGTTTCCCTCAGGAGAGAGTGTCACTGAGAGCATCTAATCAATCCCTGGCCATAAACTATTCCATGTTAATAACAGAAAAGCAGAATGTATTATTGCCAAAAACAAAAAGCAGGGAAATTAAACTAGGACTAGCTTCTAAAGTATAACACTTACAGTATATAGGCATATTTAATTAAAAGGTTTTAATAAAAGGGGAAACAGTTGTAAAGAATCAAATGACATTTTAGTCACCTTTAAAATTATTTTCAATTACATTTAATGTAGATTTATTGGATCTAACATATTTAAGAATTACATTTAATGTAGATAGTACTGGTTTTGATGTTTATTTAAATTATATTTGTGAATTTTCATTTTCTTGATATAGTTATATCCCATTTATGGCTCTTTGTTATAATTTTTTAAAGTCCTGTTACCAGAAATAATACATTTCTTAGTAATGACTTATCTGAACCTGAACCTGAAACTTATTTATCCACCTTTATCTCATTATAGCATTCAAAGAGTGAGGTAGAAAAGTTGAAGAAAGAGATAGAAAATTACTTTCTTAAAGAAATTTACAAAAAGTTGGAAGAAATATAGTAATTGAAGAAAATTGATCCTTTGATATATGAATAACTCTGAAAATTTACTTCTTGAGATGAAATTACTTGAGTTGGGATGACTGAAGCAGGACAATATGGAAACAGTGAAAAATAAAATGTGAGTTCTTCGAGTTCGAGAAATAAGGTGGTAAAGAAGCAAGAGGTATCAATAGTTCCCCTTCTGGCCACCAGGGGGTGGTAATATCCCAGAAAAGCATGATGGACAACACTGGCTGACCAGGGTGTAGATAAAGCATTAACTGCATTGAGAATGGTTAAGAGAAGATAAACGTGCTGTTTGTAAATCTAGTTTGTTTTAGGGAGTATCTTTATTTCAGACATTACTCAGTGTGGGATAATTATTCAATTTATAGATTATCCATTTTTTTCTTTTTGCTTGACATTTGACTATTTCTTCGTATTTTTAATACATTCGCAAGTAGATTGCATGCAGATAATAAGAGATAAGCTCATACCTCATATCTCTGGTTACTACCTAGGGGTTGTCATAGAAAATTATTGGTTGGTTAAGAAGACTCCAAATAGATTTTTATTATTGATAGATTTTAGTTACATTATTCTCATTTCTATAATCACTCTCTCCCCCTCTTTCTCTCTGCTCCCTCTTCTCCCATTCTTAAGCATTATCACAGAAATAAAGCTTCTACTCCTTTTTAATATTCTAATCCTGACTGCATTAATCTAATTGGTAGTGAACCTAATTGAAATTTAACCAATTTCTAATCTCTTCTACTAATGTAAAGTGACAAGTAAATAAGAAACAACTGTGAAAATACATGGCTTTTCCAAAGCTAGAGTTACTGAGGTTGAGCTATTAACTGAGGTTCCTAAGCTAAACGTATATTAATCCCCCCTCTTCGGAGAGACATCAATTCAGAAATTCAGAGAGTTTGTCAGGTAGCCTTTATCTAGAAGTCATGTTCACAAAAAAGATATTAGTGTAATTAAATTAGGGGGTATTAAATTCACAAATTAGCATACAAAGTAAGAAAACATATCTTATTCGTTTTAAAACCTTTTGTCACCCTGGCTGGTGTGGCTCAGTGGATTGAGCGCCAGCCTGGGAACCAAAATGTCGCGGATTTCCAGTCTGTGACACGGGAAGACTGGGATTGCGGGTCAGGTCCCTGGTTGGGGACGTTAGAGAGGCAAGACAGCTGATGTATTTCTCACACATCAGTGTTTCTGTTCTTTTCTTTCTCCATCTCTTCCCCTCTGTAAAAATAAATAAATAAAATCTTTAAAAAGACCTCTTTTACCTAACTCCCCTTAAGGTTTTTCTTCTTTTTTTTTCTGGAAACTTTGTGTGGTAACATTTGATTTTAAAGCTTTCCAAAAATTGGTGATCAATAATTGTTTCCTAGTCATTGAGAAATTCATTAACTTCTATACTTACTGCATTGCCACATATTCTTATTGAACTCTCTTCTAATCATGATATTATTTTTGGCTGAAAACACATTAGCTATAAAAATTCATGAAATGAGAAACACAACATTATAAAGACTTTGTTTAGGAATAGTAGTTAATGGATTGTGCAGAACAGTGGAACACTCCCTCATTTCCAGTAAAAATAAATTTATATCCTCCATTGTTTTACACTTAAACATGAATAACTTCACTGCTTCATCATTGCATAAACAAATCATTGCCAGATCAATTTGTAGATCCACAGAGTTTTTATTCGGCTAGATATAGGAATTGCAACATGTTCTGTGGACGAAGATAGACAGCAGTACTATATGCACTAGGGGAAATTCATTTTTAACAAGAGATTATTAGCATTAACTTTAGAAAGTAAATGTAGTGTAGCAAAAAGAAATTAGGCATACCTAAGTCATTTTAGTGTTTTAGCATGTAATTCCCCTTTCCTCTTGGTGCATGTTAACTTTTAATCACTTTAGCCTATCTCAAAATTTCTGCCAGTTCATTTTATAAAAATGCTCAATTTGTATTTACATTTTTATTTCTAAACCACATCACAATTTTAGCTAGTGAATATAATTCATTTTTTTAAAAACATTCAAAAAACTTTTAAAATTAAGATGAATGTAAAGATGTTTAGTTTTCCAAGATAAAACTACAGTATTTTTGCAGAATATGATCATGAGAATAAGCTCATAGATCAAAAGGCAAATAGAGTTTCCTATTCAGACTTAATGTTTGTAGTTATGCACAGCTCTACGTTTTCTCTCTTTGGAACATTTTTTGGTGGGCTCTGGGTCAGGTAGACCTGCACGAACACTGATGGCACTTCTCATGGTGGGGAAAATCACAAATCTTTTCTCATCCTCAGCTTTTTCATCTATATGATGGAGGTCATTAAACCTGCATCACATAGGAAATGTTTAGCATATGCTATAATAGCATAATTAAGCTATTTTTATTGTGTCATTTTTATTCTTTATAATGTAGGGGGGAGAGCTAGATAGAATATACTTTAACTCATTTGTATATCAACAGAATGAATGGGTTTAGGGATGAGTGGTTTTTTTTTATTTTTCATTTTATTTTTTAGTGTTGACATTATTATAGATGTTTCCTATCCCTTCCCTGGCTTTGTGCCCTCCATCCAGCCTCCCTCCCCTGGCCTTCGCCACATTGTTGTCTGGGTCCATGGGTGATGCATATATGCAGACATGTTTTTGGCTAATCTCTTCCAGTCCCTCCCATCTGAGATCTGTCAGCCTGTTCCGTGTGTTCATGCCTCTGTCCTATTTTGTTCACCCATTTATTCTGTTCATTAGATTCTGCATATAAGTGAGATCATATAGACAGTGGTCCACTGGGATTCAGATACATTATGAACTCAGTGTCATTTCTCCAATATGAAGAAATCACATATGACTAATATTATTTACTCTTCCCAAATCTGTGGCAAATGCTAAGCAAGTCTGCCATGCTTTGGAGTAAATCAGAACATGGGAGAGAGTAAAGGGACAGCGATGCTCAGATTTTTTGGTATATATGAAAATACTTACTAGATTTTATAATAATTATAAAAAAGATAATTTCGAAGTCCCTTTAGTGATAATGATTATCAAGGCCATCTACCCTCCTTGTTTTTGCTTCTTTTTTATTAAATTTATTAGGGTGACATTGGTTAATAAAATTATATAGGTTCCCAGCGTACAATTCTATAATACATCTTCTGTATATTTCATTGTGTGTGTACACCCAAAGTCAAATCCCCTTCTGTCACAAAATAGTTGACCACCTAATTTACCCTTTACTACCTCTCCCCCTTTTCCTCTGGTAACTGCCATACTGTTGTCTGTGTTTATGGATTTGTGTTTATTTGTTTTGTTTATCAGATGCTTTCCATATATCTCACATATGAGTGAAATCATACAGTTCTTGACTTTTCCCCTCTTATTTCACTTAGCATGATATGCTCGAGATCCACCCATGTTGTTGAAAATGGCAGCGTTTCATCTTTTCTTGTGTCTGGGTGGTATTCCATTGTATATATGCACCATATCTTTACCGAATCACCCCTTGAGGGACATTTCAATTTGTTGCTATATCTTGGCCACTGTGAATAATGCTGCAAGGAAGATGGGTTGCATATATCTTTGCAAATAAATGTTTTCAAGTTTGCCAGGTAGACACTCAGAAGAGGCATTGCTGAGTCATATGGTAACTCTATTCTTAATTTTTTGAGGAACCTCCACACATTTTCCATAGGGGCTGTACCAGTCTCCCTTCCCACCAGCTGTTCTCCACAGCCTCTCCAACACCTGCTGCACTCGCCTTGATGACAACCATTCTAACAGGTGTGGGCGGATCTTACTGCAGTTTTGATTTGCCTTTCCGTTCCTTGTTTAAGTAGCTTTATTGAGATAGAATTTACATACCATGATACAAACCCATTTAACTCTTATCAATAATTCAATTTAATGATTTTTAGTATATTGACAAAGTTGTGCAACCATATTCTAATTTTATTTTATTTTTATTTTTATTTTTTTTAAAGAATCCCTATTTTATTTTATTTATTTTAATTTTTTAAAAGATTGTATTTATTTATTTTTAGAGAGAGGGGAAGGGAGGGGGAAAGAGAGGGAGAGAAAGAGCAATGTATGGTTGCCTCTCACATGGCCCTCACTGGGGATCTGGCCTGCAACCCAGGCATGTGCCCTGACTGGGAGTCGAACCAGGACCCTTTGGTTCCCAGCCCGCACTCAATCCACTGAGCTACACCAGCCAGGTCCATATGTTAATTTTAAAGTTTTTGTCACCCCAGAAAATTTTCCACATCTATTAGCAGTCACTCTATCTTCCTCACTCCAAAGGTAGGCAACCCCTAATCTACTTTCGATTGCTTTTCTTATGTTTGAGCCTTTCTCTTGCATTTCTTCTGATTAGCATTTCTACTCCAGACACTTTGGTTTACTCAAGTTCACTAGTAAATGGTTTTGACTTTGCTACCTGTGCCTTTTTCTCCCATAGCTCCTCCCCCACCTTACTAACCCTGTCCCTTTCCTGTTCTATCTGTGCAGACCCAATTAATCTTGGTTCAGATCTCATCTCCTCAGTGGAACCTTTGCTGATGTCTCAGGATGAATTATGTCTTCTTTGACCTTGGCAGGCATATTTTATTTTATTTTATTTTTTTAATTCTTACCTGAGGATATATATTTATTGATTTTAGAGAGAGCGGGGAGAAAGAAAGAAACATCGATGTGAGAGAGAAATATTGATTGGTTGCCTCCATATGTACCCCAATCAGGGATTGAACCCGCAACCAATGTATGTGCCCTGACCAGGAGTCGAACCTGCAAACTTTTTGGTGTATGGAACAATGCTCCAACTGACTGAGACACCTGGCCATGGTTGGCAGGCATATTTTATACAATCTTATGTCAAACCTTTTGACTTTTTAAACTGAAATCTTATTTAATTACTCTTCTTTGGCATTATTTTCTCAAATTAATTACAGAATGCTTGACCCACATGTATCCTACAGAGTGTTTAATGGGTCTTGTGTAGAGTTGATATTCAATAAATATTTGTTGATTTTTTTCTTTTAGTTCAAAGCACAAATTAGTTATCATGCTTACTAATTCATTAGCTTGACACAGTTGCCCAAATTTGTCTCTAAGTCATCTCCACTCTCTTATAATGAAAGAGTTCTCCTTCTTGGGTCTATGGTAGACCTCTTGTCCAGAAAAAAAGCTATGGGCTCACTTGCAGTTGAAGAGATCTTGAGTTTAACTATTAAATAAATAGTTGAGTAGAGCAGTTGCTTGCTTCTGTGATTGAATAAATAAAATAGTTGCCAGAGTTGAGCATGTGGCCTTAGAAAGGTGCCTCCAACATGGGTAGGGTTTGTAACAAGATATACTCTGCTTCTATGTGCTTTCTATACAGGCTGGTTTAGGATAAAGACAAAATAAGAGAGTGCTTTGAGAGTGAAAGAAGTACACAGATGAGCGTGAGGGGTAGGGAGGGGTGAGAAGTCCAACTCAATTTGACCCAAGCCATGTTTGGGAATCTGTGTTTGGCCTGCCCTGGAGGAGGTGCTGATATGGGAGGGCTGGAGGCCACCCCCGGAGAAACCACGCTAGGGGAGAAAGAAGTCCTATCCTTTGCAAACAGCGGAGTGTGAGATTTTGAGAGCAGGTGGGTGGAAAGGAGAATGCTAAGGCAGGAGGGAGAAGAAAGAAAGATGCAGAACCTGAGACTGAGGGGCTGAAGGAAGATAAAGGGCATCATTTAGTCTGAGTTTATCCTGCAGTGGGGAAAGGCAAATCGGAGGGTTTTTTTCCTCTCATTTAAAACTAAAGTCTTAATATTGACCCCTTCCCCTCATTCTCCAATAAAATAGTTTAAAATATAGTGTACATAAATATATACACATTTTTCCTGTGTTTGGCTTTTATTCAGGCACTTGTGGTATGTAGGATCTGAAATGAATGTTCTTTCCCTTTAGTTTGGAGTCAAAGATAATTTTTCTGCTTTTATTGCAGCAGAGGTGAGACTTTGTTATGAAACACATTTGTCCTTTTTTGTACTGATACATGACTGGGAAAATTACTATTTGATGCTGCAGTGTGTGAACGGAGCTTTTGAAAAGAAAAACAAGACGAGGACCCGAACTGATGCGGCCCCTATTGTGTCCGTGTCTGTAATGGAGTATTTTGATGAATAAACCAGTCTGACTTGGTGTGGCATAGCAGGTTGACTGCCAAAATGGAATATTGTTCTCATGCAGACCTTCATTACCACAGAAATAATTGGGGGCAGGAGGAGGAAAATAACACAACCACACTGCCATAGAGATAAGATACATCCATGTGGCTTGATGACGGCAATGGGAAGGATTGTACGTAACTCTTTTGCTATTCATTGAGTTCATATTAGCCTCTGGCTTACCTGCTCATGCAAAACAAGACTCCATGCCGTCTTTCCCAAGTGTCTTCCTTTTGAGCAGATTGCATTAAGAATGATTTTCCCATCACTTTCATTGGTTGCATTATTTGTCTGGTGACCTGGGCCTGCATTTCTGAAGTTGGCTTTAGCTCAGTTCCATTCATCTCCCAAGCACATATAGTCACCATGCTATGTGGAGAATTTCTTCAAATTACCTTTGCATTCTTGCTGCCACCACCTTGACAGCAGCCTCCAAATTGTTCTTCATTCTCTGGAGATGTCCTTTTCCAATCAGTTCTGGAATAGAAGATATTGGACAGGCACAGATGCTAATATGTCATCATACCACTGGTATTTTTAACTCTCGATCGCCCCTCCATTACTTGGAGTAAAGAGTCCCATTCACTTACATGTGGCCTACTGACCTTTATAATCTGATGCCCTGTGATCGTCTAATAGAATTCCTGCCGAGATGGATCTTTCCTTTTCCTGTGAATGTGGTGTACACATTTCCAGGTGCCAGCTATTCCGTGAGCTTCGGCTCATCTCTGTCTCCTCCATGAAGCCTTCCTTTCTCTCTAACCGATGGCAATGATCTTTTCCTTTCCGAACCATCCTGTGCGTATCGCGTCTCTATTGTAACTGTTATTACTGTGTTATGTTTGCATTCACCATCTCACTTCTGAACAGTTTGCTGTCTTCATTTTGTTTCACAGACACAAACTTTACCTTGAACTGTGTTCAGCCACCTGGTAAACGTGCAGCATCAATTACAAGGGATCCCTAGACAAGGGAATTTAGATTATTTAATTCCCCTCGCCTCCCCACCACTGGCACCTGATCCTAAAGTACCCAGTGGTTACCCAAAGTCTCTTGTTTCTGTGTAGAAAAGTAAGTGTATGTTGTGTCTAACTATTATCCTAGCCAGGAAATCCTTCTTTGTGTATAAGTAGGGTCTGCAAAGCGAACCCTCAAATAGTTTATTTTTGATACATTCTTAATATTCATGATGTGTACAGCTAAGAGAAAGTATTTTTTCTACCAAGGAAAGTATTTAAAACTTTGCTGTTTTGTGCTTATGGATGTGTTTTCAGCTCTTACCACACTGAAAGACAAATATGGAGAGGTGAGAGATGGCACTGACATGATGACAAGCAGTTAGATGTATCTGCTTAATTGAGATATTTGAAGAATCACTGAGATTATTTTTCTTTTCCTACCATGGGATATATTAAATCTGCCTATATTTTACCTTTTAAAAAATTATTAAGCCACAGGGAAGGAATCAAATTTCAAATGGATTCCTAAATTTATTGGAGTGCTTTCATAAACAATGCCTTTTTATTTTTATAAACAATGTTTAAAAATGTTTATCTACATAAACAATGCCTTTATTTTTTTATTGAGGTAAAACTGTATATAACATTATATTAATTTCAGGTGTACAATGTAATAGTTTGGTACTTGTATACAGTACAAACTGATCACTATAATGTCTTTGTTTACTCTCAATCCCCATACAATTGACACACTTTACGTATTTGCCCATCCCCCAAGCCCCTCCCTCTGGCAACCACCAATTGGTTCTCTGTATCTATGCCTTTGATTTGTTTTGCTTGTTCCTTCGCTTTGTTTTTAAGATTCCCATATAAGTGAAATCATAATTTATTTGTCTTGCTCTTAACATATACCCTCAGGATTCATCCATGTTGTCTCAAATTCCCTTTTTTAGGGTTAGTAGTATTTCATTGTGTGTGTGTATGCGTGTATATCACATCGTCTTTACCCATTCATCTATTGATGGACACTTAGGTTGTTTCCATATCTTAGATATAACAATGCTACCTTTTATGAGAAAGAAAATTACATCAAATGCCAGGGATTGAATTTTCATTTAATTTACTGTGTTATAGACATGATTTCATGGAGGAGAGATAGCTTAGATCTAAGGATTTGTGATAATATTCCACCCTCATGAAAGATTACCCAATTTAAAGATTATTTTGGTTTATCTCTCTCTTTTCTGTTTGTCTTGCCTTCTCTGGGCCATTTCCCTCTCATTAATGAGGGAACAAAAGAGGGGAAACCCTACTTTGGTCATTAATTCTAAGATGCATGTAAGTATGCATCAGACTGAACTATTAGAATGAACTGTTGATTTTTATAGATCATGTGGGATTTTTATAAATCATTTTTCATGTGATTTTGGCCCTGCATTTAAGAATTGAAACATTTTCTCGGTTATTTTTTTGTCTTGGAAATTTGACACCTAAATTTAACTCATTCACAAATATGTCTCTCCCTGCCACGTGCCAGTATGCAGCACAGGTGTCTGCTGGTCTGCATGGGGATGCTGCAGGCACAGCACACTGCCGTGTCCAAAACGGGCTCTGTCACCTCTGCCCTCAGCTGACAGTCTTGTCTTTTTCTGTGAATGGTGACAGCATCAACTCTCTTGAGCTGATGTGAATGTCTTCCTTTTCCTTCTAAACTGAATCTTCTCAGTTCACAAGTTCTACACCTTCTAACTCTGTAAGAGGTTTTATTTCTTTTTTAATGGCTCAATCTAGCATAGTGTGGGTCATAAAATAGAAATGGAGGAAACTTTCATCAACTGAATACATGAAGAAAACCATCATCACTGCCCAGCATGACCCAGACTATCTTAGAAATGAAAGCTGCACATGCCATGGCTCTGCTCACAAACCTCCCCATTGTCTCTAGAAAAAATCTAGATTCCTTAACCTGGTGGGCAAGGCCCTTATAATCTAGATACAACCCAATGTGGTTCTCTTATATTCTTATTTTTTTCCTGGTAGACAATCTTGACTTCCTACTGTTGACTGAAGGACGTCCAAACTCATGACCTCTTTGTCTTTGATCAAGTTGCTGCTCCCCTGGAATGCTCTTCCCGAGGCCACCCTTCAGAACACCAGGATTTTCGTCTCTTTTATTTCATGATGCAAATGCTGTTGTCTCTTAGGAACCTCGTCTAGCTTTACTCAATTGAAATTGTGTTTTTCTTGCCAGAATTTCAGTGATATATTTTCCCAATTTATTTATATATATATATATATATATATATATATATATATATATATATACACACACACACACACACACACATATGTACATATATAGATGTACATATATATTCTCATATATAAGCATATATGTTTTAAGAAATAATCATATGTAATATAAACATATATTCTTATGTATATGTCATATATAAGTGTCTTTCAAAATTGAGAGACAAATATTTTGAAAATCTTACAAGAAAAATATTATTTCCAGTGGAGCAAAATTAGGAAAATTGACAAAGGGACAGCAGCATTGGCATATGACACACTTATATGCCACACACTGAAAATGAAGCTATTTGTCCCTCACAGCGATGAGAGCTGTAGAGACATTTTTCTCATTTAATCCTCACACCAAATGAACATGCAGGCAACATTTGGTTCATACTTTATATGAGAGAAAGTTTTGACCTAGCACAGTAGAAAACTTGAAGACCTTAATCTATTCCTGACAAACCTTGATTTTAGTAACTATGTGGTGATAATCTAGATATAACTTAAAATTCACTGAATCTGCTGTTTTAGAAATTATTCAGTTTTTATAGTTTAAAAAGACATACAGATGATTTGCATTATTTATAATATTTAAAAGATTGTAAGACCTTATTGCAGTCTCTCAACACAGTTCAACTGTACAGAAATGCCTGGTGCTGTAGGACAGTTGAATAGGTAGAGAAGAAGAAGGAGCAAATGCTTTCATGTGTTACAGAAGCACAGTGCAGTCACATCATGTGTGAATTTAATTTATGGAAATTCAACCATACAATTTTAATGACAAAATTTTATACAATCCTGGGAAAAATGGGTGAAGGAGGTCGAAAGGCACAAACTTTCAGTTATGAAATAAATAAATCATGGGGATATAATAGAGCAGTTACTATTGAGAATCAGCCTCCCTGAGGATGAAGCATGCAGTTGAGAGTTGGCCTTTAGGAGACAGGTTCATTAAATAACTTAAGGTAGAGAGACACCACTAACCACCCTTCTCATTTTCTTATTATTATCTCTCTCTCTCTCACACACATGCACACACACTCATTTTAAGTAGTTTGTTGATTAACGTACTCTGGAAATGTATTCAGGTAAAAAATGTAAGTTTAGCCCTGACTGGTGTGGCTCAGTGGATTGTGTGTTGTCCTGCAAGCCAAAGGTTGCTGAATTGTTGCCCGTTCAGGGCACACACCTGGGCTGCAGGCCAGGTCCTTGTTGAGGGCGTGCCAGGGACAGCTGATAGACATTTCTGTCCCACATCACTGTTTCTCTTTCTCCCTCCATTCCCCTCTCTCTAAAAATAAATAAAATCTTCTTTAAACATACATAAGTTTAATATGTAGTGAACTCTAATAAAGCATCTATTATTTTTGGTAAAGAAATACTGTTACAATTCATTATATATGTAAACTTCCTTTCTGGCCATTACATCTTGGGAGAAAACACAGGTAATGCATAGCGGGTTTTGTAGTGAATAAACGAGATAAAATGAATCTGAAAGGAGACAACAGTTACTAAGTTTTCTTGTTCCAACTTCCCTCTTTTTTTCTGTCCTTCCTCTTTTGCTAATACTACCAGAGCTACAGAGTGGTGTTTTATTAGGGAGGATGGTTTGATAGTTTTGTGGAGCTTTTGTATTCAAATATTTCAGTTAGAATAGTCACCAACATTATCATTGATCCATGGTGGTCAGAAAAAAGAAGTGTTCAAATTTAAACCTGAATTATAAGTCAGCTATTTTTAGGCATTACAGTGTGGTTAACTCATCATTAAGATTATTTTTTATATCTAGTATGTTTAAAATAAATATGGACTGGCAAAAAAAAAGTATAATGAACTCATTGAAATTGAGTTCAACTAAACATAATTCACTAGGTCATGATATGGAAGTAACTTTGGATATTAGATTATTTTTTGTCAAGGCAATTGTTTTAATGAGATTTTTCCCTCACTTAAACATGATTAATGTACTGTAACGTCCCTTTCTCAGTTTCAAGAAAATATAAATGCACTGAGAGACATAGTCTGTCCAGAATACTTTCTTGACTGTGAATATTGTTTGCTTGTTAGTGTAAGTTATTGAATTTCCTTTCCTAGAAATAGCTGAGATGATTTAAGTATAGGCTTGTTCAGTGGCAGAGGACTAATCTTAGGAGGGTTTTTTTTTTCTCGCCATCTGAGTGAGACAGTAAATCATCTAAGAGACCCAAATCCATTTTAATATTTTTACTCTTTGTGAATTACTATGTGAAATACATGATTTACCAGCACTTGTAAAGACATTCTCAGAGAACCTAAAATTCTTCATGTATTTTATGTTGAGTATGGCTAACAAAGAGGTATTATTTTTTGTTTTCTTGACTATGTTGTCTAGAATCAAACCGGAGGACCTTGAGTCCATTTCACCTTTGACCTTGGACAGCCTATCAAGTTAGAATTTCTAGGAATGGCCTTGTAGACACTAATAGAGTGGGTTACCTTCTCCCTTGTGTATATCTGAGATTTGCTACTAGTGGGGATAAAAAATTCATGAACCACTTAGAATTACCTTTTTATATGGATTCTTCTAAAGTAAATGTATTCGGCAATCTATAACTTTAGCTGGGTAACTTTGGATGAATCATACGCTATTTTGTTACAGTTATACATCCTCAGGAAAAATAATTAAAGAGCAAGGTGAGTAAATAAGTATGTAATGTTGTGTTGGTAACATGGAAAGATGCTTTATTTGTTACTAATCCAATAAAAAAGTGGCAGAATATTATAAAAGTAAAGGAAATGTTTGTAGAGAAAAAAAAACCAGTAAAATAAACATGTTTGACATCTTTTACTTACAGTTTTATAATGATGATTTAAAAAAAATTTATTGATTTTAGAGCGAGAAGAAGCGGGAAGAGAGAGAGACATCGATTTGTTGTTCCACTTATTGATGCATTCATTGGTTGCCTCTTGTATGTGCTCTGACAGGGGATTGAACTTGTCACCCTGGTGTATTAGGATGGCATTCTAACAAAGTGCCTGGCAAGTGTTATAGCTTTGAACTTGTACTTTGAGAAGAAAGGAATGACCCCTCTAGAGAAATGAAAATTTACTTAGATTAGTTTTGTGGGAAAGAGACTTCTTTATTGGGCTTCCAAGCTAGGTAACTCCTTCAAAGACACTGCTGCCTAATCTGATTATTAGTTTCTAAGGACCCATTAAGCTATTTTAAAGAACAACTATTTTCAGCCTCAGGAACTTCTTTTCACATTAGGCTTCAGTGTTTACTACTCAAGTAATAGGGGACTCAAACAGAGAAATAGTAAAAAGAATTGTATAACCTTACTTAAGCTTTACTTATACATGCGGAGATTATTTCTACGATTATTTCTTTATTATGTCACTTATGTAGAAGTGTATGAAAGTCATTAGTAAGAGTTCATATAGGTCAGGTTTAGAAGGAGCAGTATAGTGGAGAGAGAAATGACTCCCCAGAGTCACTCCACCATCTTTGAGAATTAACCAAACATCACTTTCCTCATAAATTAATCTCATCAATTCAAAAAAACATGCAAACACAAAGTCTACAAGTAAGCATATATTCCTAAAGCACCAATAATTTCTAAGCCTTAAATAGTATTTTTATTCTCCTCTGATAGTCTCATGGATGTTATCTTGTTTCCTATGCTCATTTCTCTCTAAGGTACTGAGAGATATTTAAAAATTGCCCACATTTCTAGAGGTGAAATGTAAGAGAGATAAGAGATTTACTTAATGATGAAAGTGCCAGAAATACAACCTCAGTGAATCATCTAAGTAGTGATAAGCTCTAGGATTTTTATTTTATTTTTTTTAACTTGCTAGGCACCATAATAGGCATTTTTATTTACTTTTAAATGATTATGATTACTTTTGATTGTCAAATGTTTTCTTTCTCCTTCCTCCCTACCCCAGGTTCCCCCATGACCACCCCAGATATCTCTCTGGCTTCTCTTTGTTTTTGTTTTTTTTAAACATTAAAAAAAATTTATTCTGGTACCATTTATCCCACTTATACCTCTCCCCCCGCAATCACCACACTACTGTCCATGTTCATGAGTCCCGTTTCCTTTGTGTTCAATCCCTCTACCCCCTAACCTCCTGCCCCCAGCACCAGAGCTGTCAGCTCGCTCTCCATGTATGAGTCTGTCTCTATTTTGCTTGTTAATTCAGTATGTTCATTAGATTCCACATATGGTATTGGTCTTTCTCTGACTGGCTTATTTCACTTAGCATAGTGTTCTCCAGGTCCATCCATGCTGTTGCAAAGGGTAAAATTTTCTTCTTTTTTATGGCTGAGTGGTAATATTCCATTGTGTAAATGTATCATAGCTGTTTTATCCACTCATCTACTGATGGACACTTGGGCTGCTTCCATATCTTTGCGATTATAAATAATGTTGCAGTGAACATAGGGGTGCTTATATTCTTTTGAATTAATATTTTGGGTTTCTTCAGATAAATTCCCAGAAGTAGAATCATTGGGTCATAAGGCAGTTCCATTTTTGTTTTTGAGGTAACTCCATACTGCTTTCCACAGTGGTTGCACAATCTACTTTCCCACTAACAGTGCAAAAGTGTTCCTCATTCTCCACATCCTTGTCAGGAAATAATGAAGATCAGAGCAGAAATAAATGAAATAGACTCTGAAATAACAATACAAAAGATCCATGGAACCAAGAGCTGGTCTTTAAAAAGATGAACAAGATTGACAAACCTTTAACCAGACTCATCAAGAAAAAAAGACAGAGGATCCAAATAAATAAAATCAGAAATGAAAGAGGAAAACTAACAGCTGACACCAAGGAAATACAAAGGATTGCGAGAAGATATTATGAACAACTGTATGCTAACACATTGGGCAACCTGGAAAAAATGGATAAATTCCTAGAAACATACAGTCTTCCAAAACTAAATTACAAAGAATCAGAGAATCTGATAGACAGATTACACCTAGTGAAATTGAAGCTGTAATAAAAAAAAACCTCCCAACAAATAAAAGCCCTCAACTGGGTGGCTTCACTGGTGAATTTTAGCAAACATTCCGAGAAGAACTAACACCTCTCCTCAAACTATTCCAAAAAATTCAAGAGGAGGGAAGACTCCCAAGCTCATTTTATGAGGCCAGCATTATTCTAATTCCAAAACCAGATAAAGACGCTACAAAAAAAAAAAAAGAAAGAAAATTATAGGCCAATATCCCTGATGAATATAGATGCTGAAATCCTCAGCAAAATATTAGCAAACCAAATACAGCAATGCATCAAAAAGATCATACACCATGTTCAAGTGGAGTTTGTTCCAGGGTTGGTACAACATTCACAAATCAATAAATGTAACACACCACATGAACAAAATGAAGAAGAAAAACCACATGATCTTATCAATAGATGCAGAAAAGGCATTTGATAAAATCCTGCACCCATTTATGATAAAAACTATCTGCAAAGTAGGAATGGGGGATCACACCTCAACATAATAAAGGCCATATTTGACAAACCCACTGCCACCATCATAATCAACAGGCAAAAACTACGAGCATTCTTCTTAAGATCGGGAACAAGACAGGGATATCTGTTTTCATCTCTCTTATTTAACGTACTGAAAGTTCTAGCCATAGCTTTCAGATGAGAAAAAGAAATAAAAGGCATCCAAATTGTAAAAGAAGAAGTGTTTGCAGATGACTTGATACTGTACCTAGAGAACCTCAAAGATTCCACCAAGAAACTACTAGATCAATGAATTCAGTGAAGTAGTAGGATACAAAATATCCAGAAATCAGTTGCATTTTATATGCTAGTAATGAACTATTAGAAAATGAAATTAAGAAAGCAACCTCAATCACAATTGCTTCAAAAAGAATAAAGTACCTAGGAATAAATCTAACCAATGACATCAAGGATATGTACTTGGAAAATTATAAGACACTGAAGAAAGAAATTGAAGAAGATACAAAAAAGTGGATGCACATACTGTGTTCATGGATAGGAAGGATTAACATCATTAAAATGTCCTTTCTACCCAAAGCAACCTATAGGTTCAATGCAATTCCTATCAAGATACCAATGATGTATTTCACAGAATTAGAACAAATATTTAAAAAATTTATATGGAATTCTAAAGGTTCCGAATAGCAATAGCAATCTTGAGAAGTACAAAGTTGGAGGAATCATGCTACCTAATATCAAATTATAATATAAGGCCATGGCAACTAAAGCAGCATGGTACTGCCATAAGAACAGACACATAGATGTATGGAACAGAATAGAGAACCCTGAAATAAACCTATGTCTCTATAATCAGTTAATATTCAACAGAGGGAGCAAGCACATACAATGTGCTAAAGGCAGTTTATTCAATAAACGGTGTTGGGGAAATTGGATGGATATGTGTAGAAAAATGAAACTAGATCACCTTCTTATGCCACACACGAGAATAAAATAAAAACAGATTAAAGATTTAAATGTTAGACCCAAAACCACAAAAATCCTAGAAGAAAACATAGGCAATTAAATCTTGGACATTGCTTGTAGCAATATTTTGGCTGATACATTGCCTCAGGCAGGTAAGGGAAACAGAAGAAAAAACAAACGAATGGAACTACATCATACTAAAAAGTTTTTGAATAACAAAGGAAACCATCAACGAAATAAAAAGACAACCCACTGGATGGGAGAACATATTCACAGATACATCTGATAAGGGCTTAATATTCAACATTTATAAAGAACTTTAAAACTCAACACCCCAAAAAACAAACAACCCAATTAAAAAATGGGCTATGACCTGTATAGACAGCTATCCAACATACAGGTGGGGACATACAGGTGGCCAATAGACATATGAAAAGATGCTCAAGGTCACAAATCATCAGAGAAACATAAATTAAAACCACAATGAGATAGCACCTCACACCTGTCAGAATAGCTATCATCAAAATAAATCAACAAACAACAAGTGCTGGCAAGGATTTTATTTTAGAGTCACATTCTAGGGAGTGAGAGAGTGAGATGGTTCACTTAGTTATTCACTTAAAAATTACTTATTGGATTATTGATTGTCGCTGCTACGTGTTGGGGACATGGGTGTGATCCCTGCTGTCACTGAGTTTGTTATATAATCATCAGATATTTAAAAATCATTATGTTATTCATTATGAAGTCTTGATTGTAGAAAGTGCTTCAAAAGAGGAAAATGGGCTGCCACAGGTATTTAATGGAAGGGGGGCTAATGTGGTCTGGGGGTCCGGAAGTCTCCCTGAGTGTTGCGGATTCTGTCCCACAAAATCCGTGGGGGGGGGGTGCTGCACCGATCACGTGAATCAAACTCACCCAGAGACACGCTTTGAGAAAAGAGTCTGGAGCCACGGGTCTTTCCCTCTATCTTGGAAAAGGCCCTGGGCGTAGCTCAGCTGGGCTTTTTATTAGAAGGTTTAGGACACATTTACATTGGGTTGATTATTCATGAACTTATGTAGAACAGGGGTCTTCAGTGAGGTCATGAGGATATATGAGAAGGGAATAGATAAGGGGTAGGTTTACTCAGTAAGGTAAACATTAGGGGTACAGAGCATTAGGTTGTAAATTCAGGTGCAGTGGCAGACAGGACCAGGGTAGTACATTAAACAGGAGACAAGTAAATTGAGCGTACACTAACTAGGGCTGTTAACTTTTAGGACCATAAAACATTGAGGCAGGGATTCATTAACTTAAGCTTCTTGGCTTTGGGGAAAGAGAGACTCAGCAAGTCAGAGAATTTCTTAAGATACATTTTTGCCAAATTCCCATTAGAGAATTCTTTTTCTACAGACATGATTCACGCTTGCCCACACGGGAATAATTTTTCCTCACATGGAGTTGAGCTCAGACACGTGTGATTCCCGGGACTGCGTGTTTTCACGCGTGTGGAAAGAATTCCCACACCTGAGGAGATGACAGTTAAATTAAAATTTGAAGAAATCCATGAAAGGGTAGTCAGGTTAAAAAAAGGTAAAAGTATTTTGCAAATCATTTTTGTTCATCTCATCTCATCTCCTAGTGATTTTCCTCTTCATTTGATGTATCGACCAGTTAGAGTCTCTGCCTTGTTTTTAAGACATCACATAAGAGCTTTCCTTCAGTTTGTCTTACGTTGTTCCTTTGGCCTCTTCTACTAGACTCTGAAGGTTGGAAGTGTGGTTTCTCAAGTTTTAACCTACAGTATCCAGATATTTTGTTTTTCACTGATCGTTTCAATATGGTTCTCTGTAGTAGTGTCTTTGTGTCTTTCAATAGGCTCTAGAGTGAAACCATTTTGCTTTTTACCAATAGGTTATAATTTGCTTTCTTAGTTTTCATTATCCCTCAAGATCACATATTTGTGATGACATATCAGAGGGACCCTAGAAATTACAATGGAGAGTGAGAGGCAGACCAGTCACACTAATGAAATAAGGACCACCTACTAGTGAACTGAGTCACAGCTTGGGGGAACTCTGCTCTTGTTTGAAAAGATTTAAGAATAAAATTGTAGGCAATTTAAGGTAATTTTCAGAGTGCTGGAATACATATATTGGGTCTCCTCGATGGAGCTAATGTATAAACAGAAATTTAGAGAGTTATTGTTTGCCTAGATCTTTAACTGAGTAAGTTTCAGTCTGTAATATCAAATTGTTGTAACTTAATTTAGAAAATCACCTTGCTGAATTTGCCTCACTCCAGAAAGGAATTGGATTTGATATGACTAACATAATCTGCTCTGTATTGATTCTCCCTATGTGTTAATAATAGCTTCTCATGTTCCTTAAATAGGAAACTGAGAGAAACAGATATGCCACCTTAGGAAATCCAGCCACAGAATCAGCTGTCAGAGTTCCTTTGCAGTTGCAGTTCCCTTTAAAAATTTTGGTATCAATAAAGTTTAGGGTGTGAGGTGTTTTTTTTTTTTAATCAGATTTTATGTTGATATAGAAATTTCTTAGAATGTTGTATATAAAATAAGTAAATGTAAAAACAGGGCAAGTAAGGACATTTAATTAATTGGAGACAATAGAAAAGAGGCATATAGAAACTACATTTTTTTAAACATAAAACCATTAAGGTTCCTACTCACAGGCAGTAGAAATTTAATTAATAGATTAAGCATGGAGTAAGATTAAATTTATCCTAAATGCTTTAAATATGTAAGGAAGCCAGCTGCATGAATCCTGAACTAAACCTTTGATCTCAGAGGTACTTGGCAAAGCAGTCATGACTGGTTTTTAACTCAGTGTCAGCAAAATAAATTATTTAGCAGCATACAATGCCAATTTGGTCCTGAGTGAGAATGGATCTTAACATTGGCTGAAATGGAAAATGCGGTTGCATACTTTGCAAATCTGGGAGAGATTGCTTGGCTGTTTGTACCTGGAAGCATTACATGTTTGCCAGTTAGTCTGACCCATAACAGACCTATCTTTCTCTTTTATCTGACAGAGTGTTCTCCCATGGTTATTGTACCTTGAGAGTTTTACTGGGCTTATGCAGTGATTGGCCATTTAAGGTTTGGGCCTATCTAACATCAATTGCCTCTTCGTCTGGTGAGAGTAGCTCCAATTCCCTCTGTCTTCCTCAGATTATGTTCATGATGGGCTTCCCTCCCTGGTTCCAGTAGGAGCACGCTACTGGGCCTGGCCAATTAGTCACGTGCTGCATAACGACATTTCAGTCTACAAGAGTCCACATAGACAGTGGTGGTCTGGTAAGATTATAATGGAGCTAAAAATTAGGACTGTTAGTAGTTAAATCTGGTCAGTGTTTTCCTTAGCATCTTGAAGGTAACCAGTAATGGGGATATTTATTAATTAGACAGAAAGCTAAAAGTGATGATTAATATCTTGCCTATATAAATCAGGATATGTAAATGTCTCTAATAACTAGAATAGTTATGTATATGTAACAAGATGAACTTTTGTTCTGATTTTTAAAAAAGATTTTATTTATTTTTAGAGAGAAGGGAAGGGAAAGAGAAAGAGAGAGAGAGAGAGAAACATCAGTGTGTGGTTGCCCCTCATAAACCCCCTGTTGGGGACCTGGCCTGCAACAGGTTTGATTTCCTGACTGGGAATCAAACTGGAGATGCTTTGGTTCACAGGTTGGTGCTCAATCCACTGAGTCACACCAGCCAGGCCGAATTCTATTTTTTTTTCTAATGGTATACACTGGTAAGATTTGTCAAGTCTATTTTTCATATTAATTATGGCATTTTTATATGTATAATAAAACAGGTTAATATTTTCATCTTAATTTACTTCACAGAAACAAGTTCAAATGTAGAAGTAATGAATGAAGTGGTAAGAAGAAAGATATTTTGTAATTTATCAAAATGTATACTGGAAACTCAAATTTTTTAAAAACTAAAAGCAAAAGTAGCTCTAAGTATTTCTATTCTGATCTATACTTGTGTCCTTCAAATAAACTGCAGATGGCAAGAGCGCAGGATAAAGGAGACGTGCGATTTATCTGCAGCATGTTGAAAATAATTGAGTGGTTTTGGTTGACTGCAAGCACATTATAATTTAACAGCCTGGTGTGTGGGGAACCGTTCCACTCATTGTGG
Source organism: Micronycteris hirsuta (assembly GCA_004026765.1). Taxonomy (NCBI): domain Eukaryota; kingdom Metazoa; phylum Chordata; class Mammalia; order Chiroptera; family Phyllostomidae; genus Micronycteris; species Micronycteris hirsuta. The sequence continues at coordinate 149,201 of PVJI01002064.1, forward strand.
GAAATGTAGCTCAATGTTCCCTGTTTAAAAGCCCCCAGTGGAGCGTGGGTCGGCAAGCAGGCCCCACGCATGTGGACGGGCTTTCCTGTGGGTAAATCAGGATTACATCTTTCCTAGAGTTAAGCCTTGCTCTTGCTAAAAAACTCTCTCACCTGGGTTAAAAGAACAAATGCTGATTGAATATTTCCAAAGCGGCTTCCTGAAAGTCTTTGATAAACCTCTCAAGTCCTGCCCATCCCCTTTCTGCCTTTACATTTGCAAATATCTTTCTTTGATGTGCTCTCCTTTCTTGTCTATCACCTGATGAGGACTTGTGCATAGTAAATGAAAACCACCCTGTCAAGGCAGGGATGGGGTGCTCTCCTCTTGAGACAGTGGCCGAGGCACTTAAAGGCACTCTCCCCTTGAGAGAATGGCCTTGAGAGAGTGGCCGTGCAGTCCCCTTTTTTCTCCACAGGATTTACGTAGTCCCTTTGCATTTATTTACAAATCGGCCACAGTTTACAGCTTCTGCAGGACAGGAGCCACCACACTGGTGTACTGGCCAAGAGGGTTCATTTGGATGCATTGATTCAGATGCAAAACTCTGACCTTGCGAGGTAATAGTCACCTTTCATTATGCAATAATGAAGCTACATCTGAAGACTCAGGGTGTTCTGGGCATTGTGCCTGAGGAGTAATGACAGAAGGGAATGGCTCAGAGAAAGGAGAGAACATGGATGAGAGGACCTGTCATAATTCCCAGAGAACTAGGGGTGTTTGCCTTGAAAGAATGAAGACTTGGGATGAATATAACTGTCTTTAAATAATTGAATGATATTTATATGGGAGAAGGAACAAATTTTTTTTAAGATTATTTTTATTTTTTGTTGTTCTATTTTTTTTAAAGATATTCATTTATTTATTTTTAGAGAGAGGAGGGAGAAAGAGAGGGAGAGAAACATCAATGTGTGGTTGCCTCTCACGTCGCCCCCACTGGAGACCTGGCCTGCAATCCAGGCATGTGCCCTGACTGGGAATTGAACTAGTGACCCTTTGGTTCACAGCTCGTGTTCAATCCACTGAGCTACACCAGCTAGGGAAGAATGAGTAAATTTATCCTGAGCAGCATTGGAGAGCAAAACTGGGCATGCATAATTTTTGGGGAGCAGGTTTCAGGTTACTATAAGACCAAGCAGTGTAATGGGCAGAACTGCCTCAGTGTGGGCTGGATTTCCTCCTAGTTGATTTCTGTCACCTCAGAGACTGTGGTAATGCTGGTGGAAGTGGTGGTGGTGGCAGCGGAGAGGAGGGACAGTGTGTCTGCCTTTTAGGATTGTTTCCAGCCTGGGATTCTGGCAAATTCTTTTCAGAAGTGGAATTGGTTTTAAGTGGTACCAGCTTCAGAGTTACAAGGAAACCTCAGATTAGACACTATCTGGGGATTATTAGCACATCGTAGAGCAGGGGCTACTTTGACAGAATATATTTTTCAACTAATTTGCTTCAGCCATTATGACAATGATTTCCTGCTTTCTTCCCAGACTTCTTGTAATTGCTTAGGGAAGTAGAAATTGAACAGGTAAACTGACAGCAGTTTAACTTCCTTTCATTCCAGTTCACAGCATTTGTAGAAGTGAATTCCTGAAACTGGACTCTGACGTCCTGCCTCTTCTTGTCATAGCACTTTGTATTCTCTAAACTTGATGCTACATTTTGCCCTTAAACACGGGTTCCAAAGCCTACTACTTTCCACACTCTCTCAAATTACGTGGTTGTCAAAACACTCATTTCATGAACTTTTAAGAACAACACATTTTATTTGGTCAGAAGAATCATCTTGAGTTTCCTTGTTGAATTTTTGGCAGGGAGGGTTGAACTTTAAGTTACTTAAAGCCATTATTTCTCCAAAGCCAAATGTGTTTTAGTCTGAAATCTGGGTGACCAGAAATAAAATACATGGCTAAGCAGAGGGAGGTGTTCATGCCCCTACCAATTACCTCCAAAAATATATTGCAGAGATAGTTAGGGCTGTTTTCGTGTTCATTTGGTTAAAATGGTTCTGACATTTATCCCCATCTAGAATTGAGAACTGGCGAGGAAGAGAAACTCTGCAGAGGGACTGCAGAGGCAGGAATCAGGTGTTAAATTTAGGTAAAGAACCAGGACACCAGAATGGAGGAAGGCATACTTGATTCGGCATGAAAATCACCCAGACTTAGAAGTGAGACCTGAAGTGCTAACCCCGTTGAGTTAGAGAGTTCTGGGCTGTTTGTTTGAAGTGATATTGCAGGCTAGATGAGCCATCTCTCACATACTCCTTTGAGAGCATTCCATGGATTGGAGCCCAGACTGGAAAGATCTTAGAAGTCTCTTCCAAATGGAAAGTTTCTATGTTCTTTGTCCATCACTGCTGGTAATACCAGGACAGCTTTGGGTGGGGAATGTCTATAGCCTTTCCGTGAGCTTTTTCAGCTTCACTCTATTCTTTGACGTGGATAATTTCAACATTGTTTCTTAGGCGTGCTTTTCAAAGAGCAGTTTTCACACACAGCTGCTATGTCAGGCCTTCCTTATCCAGTAATTTTTCTATTTTGAATCTCCTTATATAGAGAAATTTTGGAGCTACCATTGTCACTTATGGTCCTACAAACAAGAATGGTGGATGGAATGTGGGCTTGCAGGGGGAAAAACAAACAAACAAAACAAAACAAAACAATGACATGTTAGAAAATGTGAGACCAGGAAAGTTTTGGAAAGTTCTTAGGTAAAAGTTGATTTCTGCTTTTGACGGAAAGCTATCATACTAACTTATAGGTATTATTGGTATTTAGGCAGATATTCTTCAATGTATATAGTAAAGCTAAGAGGGAATGCCTGGAATGGATCATTCCTGAAAGAACTTGGTGCCCTTTACTGTGGAGATTTTCAAATATGCATGTTCAACTTGAAACAAGGAAGCCCTCATTATTTTGGATTTATTGCTTGCTTAGCTTTACATTTAAAGAAGACAGATGATCATGGAGAAGAGGGGTTCATGTGGGAAGTTCAGAAAGAGTGAAATGTGGTTAGCTTCATCGTTTATGATAATGGAAAGCATAGAAGCCTTGTACATCTTTCAATTACTTACTATATTAGCAAAGGAATGAGGACTAAAGAAAATTAACTTGAGTATTTAAAAAGATTTGCTAGCCCTGGCTTGGTTGGCTCTGTGGATTGAGCGCTGGACTGTGAACCAAAAAGTCACTGGTTTGATTACCAGTCAGGGCACAGGCCTGGGTTGGGGGCTAGGTCCCCAGTAGGGAGTGTGCGAGAAGCAACCACACATTGATGTTTCTCTCCCTCTCTTCCTCTCTCCCTTACCCTCTCTCTAAAAGTAAATAAATAAAATCTTTAAAAAATAAAAATGAAAAGATTTGCCAGATATTGTAATGTTAGTATCTCTTGTAAGCAAATAATGCCCCCCCCACCCCCCTGCCGAAAGATGTCCATGTCCTAATCCCTGGAATCTCACAATATGTTATTTTACATAGCAGAGTGGAATTAAGGGTGCAGGTGGAACTAAGGTTGCTAACCAGCTGAACCTTAGATGGGGAGGGTGTCCTGGATTTTCTGGATGGGCCCAAAGTAATTAATCGCCAGGGTCCTATGAGTTAGAGAGAGAGGCAGAGGCAGAGTGAGTGTCAGAGTGATGCCGCATGGGGAAGACTGAATGCTGTTGCTGGCTTTGAATATGGAAGGGGGCCAGGAGCAATGGGACAGACAGCCTCGAGCAGTTGCAAAAGCAAGGACATGGATGCTTCTCTAGAGCCTCCAGAAGGAGCATAGCCCTGCTGGCACCTTGATTTTAGTCTAGTGAGACCCCTTGCAGACTTTTGACCCTGAGAATTGTAAGATAACAAATTTGCATTATTTTATGCCACTAAGTTTATGGTAATGTGTTATAACAGCCGTAGTAAACAAATAGCACATATTATTAAAATTTGTTACCTGTTTCTCCACAGTATATACTTTATATGGTACTAAATATCTTAAAAGTTGAAGAAAAGCTTGCCTTTGGAAACAGCAGAGTTGGGATGGTTCTACCCTACCCATAGGCAATCAATCTTGAGTGTAGAGGAGGAAGAAGTACTTCCAAAGTATTATGTGTCAGGTCAGCCACTGAAAACATTAAGAAAAAATGTCTGAGGATGGCTGAATAGAAGAAAGGAAGGACACAGGAGCAGGCCTGGACTTCAAAAGCTATTCTAAGACTTTAGAAACACTCACAAGATGTTTAAGGAAAAAAAAAATCAGTAAAATGATGTTAAAGCACTACAGCAAATACATATTTTGCTGAGAAATATAACTTAATAAAGATAAATAATCTATTTTTTTAAGGAAACAAATTTGTGGGGATTTTTTTGCTAATTATGAAACGTGCATAGGATTTGAAAGAAGGAACAGAAAAGTTAATTTTTTAATTTTGATCATAACATTTGTTTTGAAATCCAGGTTTTTTGTTCATTTGTGTTTGGTTTCAACAAAGGATCAAAGTGTATACTTTCAGGGATCACTTCTATAGTTTGTTTCTCTATTAGCAAACCTCCTTAGAAGGGTTGTTTATACTTGTTAGCTTTACTTCCTCACTACTCATTAATGCTTTTCCCCACTTCAATCAGATAATTTTTCACATTGCTCATTTGAAATTGCCCTTGCTAAGGTCATCTTCCAAAATCCTATAGTTGGTTCTCTGTCCTCATATTTTTTGATCTTTCATGCAACACAATTAATATGCCTTTTTCCTATTATTTCTCTTTGCCTTGGTTTTCAGGACATCCTCTGCTTAACACTATTTTAGGCACTGGAGCTACGAACATGACATAAATTCTTGCTCTCCTGCAATTTATATGCAATGAGATAGCTTATAAATAAATATAAATAAGAAACATATAATGATAAGTATTTTGATGAAAATAGAGTATAAGGATGGAAAAGGAGTGCTCAGTGTTTATAGTTTTAAACAGGAGAATTAGGGAAGGTCTCACTAAGAAGACTGCATTTGGGCAAAGAGTGGAAGATGAAGGAGCAGCCATGAGGGAAAAGCTCTGGATAGAGGGGGGGACAAGTGCAGGACTCTCCCTTCCTAATATATCTTCTATCTACTCACATTAAGGGACCTGCTTTCATGAAGTTCACCATTGACTTTTTAATTGTCAATGGCATTTCAGAGGTCCTTTCTCTGTTCAACTTGACATCCCTGTTGTATTGGGTCTATTAGTCTTGCTTCAATCACTTTATTTTTTTACAGTTCATTTGAGATAATCTGGTTTTCTTTTTTGCTTCTGATTTTTATTTGTCTTTTATTGTATTGCAATGCAGTAGACCCTTGAACTACATGAGTTTGCACTGCAAAGATCCACTTACATTCATGTTTTTCACTAAATACCACACTCTTTTTGATCTATGGTTGGGATTCCGTGGAGATGAAGAGCTAACTGTATGCATTGATCTGTGCCATTTTACACAGGGACTTGTGCATCTGTGGATTTTGGTTTCCAGAGGGGTAACCCGTGTAGTTAAGTTTTGGGGAATCAAAAGTTATATGTGGATTTTAAATGCTTAGGGAGTTGATGCATTTAACCCTACTGTTGTCAAATGGTCAACTGTATGTACACACACACACGTGTATATACATACATATATACATACTATACACACATATATACGTGTATATATACATACATATATACACACTATACACATATAAATTATTATGGTAAGAACATGCTATGAGATTTATTCTGAACATATTTTAAGTATAGATAAAACATTGTTAACTGTAGTCACAAGGTTGTACAGCAGAGCTCTAGAAATTATTCCTCTTGCATAGTTGAAACTTTACACCTGTGGCTTCCAGAGACTGAAGAGGGGAAATTGGGAGGTGCTTATCATAGTAAATTTTAATGGTTTGTTTTCTTCTCACTTGTTAAACTTGTGAATTTCTTTCATTTTTTTTCTCTATAATTCTTTTTCTATATTCTTGTTGTGGTATATCACATGGTGGTGCTCAATTCATGATTTTGTGCTAAATTCATTAGAGGTATTTATCACTTCTCTAGAGTCAACTCTCACTTTTCTGTGCATGTGTCTTTATTCTTCTGCTGGCCAAACATTTTTTCCTAAGTGCTCTAATTTATCAAGACCATATTGGGCTTTTTTACTTGATTAATCAGCTTTTGTCTCATTATCCTCCCAGTGCTGAAAATTGAACACATGTCCCTATCCCAAATCTTCTCTCCTGTCTACCTTCTTTCTCACTGTGGTCTCAGGGATCTTTCTGTCTAGACCAAACCTCAGAGCTGGCTTTAGCTTTACAGTTTCTCCCCAATAAAATTTACATAAATTCTTTCTAAACAAGATTTTATGAGTCAGTGTCTTTATTTTTATTTCTACTACTATATTTTAGCTCAGGTCTTATATCTTCTTGTTTTGACTACCATAGCGGCATGGTTTATAAGCTGTGTTCTTTGTCTTTTGTTTCTTGCCTCCTATTCTAAAATAGGAGGAAAAATTCTGATTCCATCAAACCATTTCCATGTTGCATTTGCTGGTACAGGGTGAGCGGCGTCAGTCAGGCTCCCTCACCCAGATGTCTGGACAACTAACATAAGCAGTGTCCCCATAGCCTTGAGACAGGGTCCGATAAACTGTATTCCCACAGCCTTGAGTGGGCCCACACATGCAGAATCATGCTGTGTTATACAATGTTTTGGCACCCTGCCGGCTTTGTATACACTTAGTATGTAAGGGACTTGGGGCTTCCCGCTGTGTGACATGCTGCTTGTGGGGTGCGTGGATCGCCCCACCCTTGAATAAAGATATGTCAGGGCTTGCCACGGCTCTGCACATTTTCTTCCGTCTTCCCAGATCCCAAATGAACCTGCCCAGCCTTGAAAGGATTCAAGACAGCCGGTCTTCTAATTCTACCCAGATCGGTCTGTTTAGTGTCCTCTGAATATACTA